>JAMQGT020014311.1:0-226633 GCA_024447675.2 Pterophyllum scalare
TCTGGAAACGCTTAAAGTACTAATAAAGTTTACTTTTTGAAACGTTGCTGATAATATATGCATACTTTAGTAGTTTTTGAATGCCAGGCTCTTACTTGTAATGAGATATTATCTGAGTGTTTTAATGATTTTATGTAAGTAAATAAATTCTCCAGTCAGTACTGACAGAGGTAACAGGCTGCTGTAGAGAAGCATCCCTCTTTATTTACTATGACTGGGCTTTGGAGACAGAGGCAATCAGTTAGGGGAATCACTGGTTTCTTAGTCTGTGAAGAGAGCTTTTCCTGGAGGACAGGTGGGGAAGCTGAGCATAGAAGTTGGACTGCAGAGAATGGAGTGAAGAGGAAAAGACCAGAGTCAGTTCAGATGTGATAAAGACACCCGTTTGTCAGTTTATTCAAAAGCCTTGTAGATTTATATGAAATCATTTTTTCTGCTCTAGCAGTTTAGCTGGGAGCCCCCACAGGGCAAGAATACAAATGAACAAGAATATAAATGAAAGCGATATTATTATATATCAGCATTAAAGTGGTGTGTCCGGTTGATTTGTGCCAAATCCACTAGATGGCGGCAGTGCAAAGTTGGATGTTACTCGGCCAAGATTTTAGAACCGTTTCTACAGTCTATGAAATGGTCATTACATGTTAATGGTGTTCGCTCACTAACTTTACTGGGCACGCTATAACTGAGTTATTTTATAACATAAGGATCACACCATTGCTGCGTGCATTCAAATTACACATACAGTTATACTTATGAAAGTGAGCGATTGTCAGAACAGTCTTAACCAAATGATCACGTTCATTATCAGACCAGTTCTGTCCACAGTTTAATGGTGTCCTTAGTAAACATGGACAGGGTCACAATAATACAAATACAGCACAGTAAGATTAAGACAAGAACGGTAATACTGATGGTTCCATTGCTTCTGTGCATGCTTGTGATCCATCGGACCCCCACCCTGACCACCTTAGCGCTGCATTGATGTGGAGATTCTGGCACACCCAGATCAGCTGTGGTTTAGCCAGACCACCAACTGTGTGTGGAGTTTGCACGGACTCCGGCTTGGTCCCACAGTCCAAAGACACGCGTGGGAACAGGTAATTAGATATTTCTAAATTGTAAGTTACACCAATTTTATATTTGCAGTATGTGCAGTGGGGGTGGGCGATAGCCCCCAAATTTTTATAACAAATTGACAAAATGTCAAGAAAATTTGCAATAATTTGTTAAAATACTGAATAACATTTTATTGATGCTTGCAGGCAGCAGCATTTAAAAGTGTAAGGAGATGAAGAGCATTTTCCATCTTTCTTTTCCAATAAGCTACTGTAATTGATGACACATTTCTGAATTTGAAGTGTGAATCTACTGAAACAGCAGCAGCATTATACTGCAATAATAGTGACACAGCATTATATCCAGCGACACAGCAAAAGTCATGTGTGCGCACAAAAGTAACTTGGTAGTGTTTTCCCTGGAAATATTAATAAAATGATAAAATAAGTGCTTAACACTTTAGTTCAACAATAACTAAAGTAACTTAACCTTGTAACTCGTCAGCAGCCTGCACAGTATTGTCACATAATAAAACTGAAAAATATTTTCTACCTGTGATGTTTTATCTTGGGTCAAATCTTTCTAACCAGCTCTGCTTAAAGCCCTCCTTTTAATATTTAGTAATTTCCATTCACTTTTTGCTCTTCCTGTCATACTGAGCACAATTAGCAAGTGTGTAAGCGATGCTCGGGGAAGTCATTTGTTTGCAATTAGGTTGCACATCACCCGCTGCTAGGATCTCCTCCTTTGTAGCCTGGTTGTACTTGATGTGTCTGTTTTTGCCTTAAGCTGAGAAACCCGTTTGTTGTTTTCACCTTTTAGTGGAAACAGGTTTCTTGCATATTTTGGAGATTTTCTTTTTAGTCCAGTCCAGTCTATTAGAACAATTTCACACAGGTCTCATGACCTGGAAGTTATTGAAGAAAAATCATAAATTTTTACCAAAAAACCCTAAAAATACAAAAAAGCCTTAAAATGGAATAAAAATGAGTGCGCCTCATCTTTCCAGTCTATTAGAACAATTTCACACTGATTTTGAGTCAGTGGGTCACATGACCTGGAAGCTATTGAAGAAAAATGCTAAAATTTGACAAGAAAAAAAATCCTAAAAAATATAAAAAGGCTTAAAATGGAACAAAAATGAGTGTGCCTTATCTGTCCATTGTAGTGAACAGTTTCACACAGATTTTGAGTCAGTGGTTCACATGACCTGGAACCTTTTACACACACACCCGTATATATATATACTGAAGTAATATATTCATGATATATGTTTACTCTTACACATTTAGTTGCCTGAGAGAATGTGTCTTAGACCAGGAAATAAACATAACTGGTTAAATAACACTAGCAGAACAGAATGTTCTCTTTGGCTATGTCTCTATCCCTAACAGATGCCACTGAAGAGACGATACAATGATAAGAACAGGAGACTCTGAGGTCATTCGAACACCCAGCTGTTGTTTCCACAATTCTTGTTTTGTATATGATGTCACCAACATTGATAAGCTGTGACTATATGAAACTGTGACTGAAAAGACAAAGTGTGGGTACTTCATGTCTCTATCCATTTTACACACACAGACCATGCGGTATTTCACCCAGATTAATCAGTATAAACTGTTTGAAAATGGCTTAATTAAATGTAATAATTGATCTCCTTATTCCGTTGTTTTGTCTTATTCCTGTTCGATAAACAAACACGCACAAACATAAAAGGCTTAAGCAGCAGCTCATATATTTTATCAAAATTTCTTAATAAATAAATATATATATATATATATATATATATATATATATATATATATATATATATATATATATATATATATATATATATATATATATTTATGTGTGCAGGTAAGGCCACAGTCTGTGCAGTTTTAAACATTATACAGTTTTAAACAATATACAAGAGTTTCAACACAACAGCAAGCTTATGTTTCATTTTTTTATTTTAATAAGACTTAAAACTGTTACAAGATTAAAACAGTAACAGCATTTTAAGTAATGAACACACAAACTGACAAACCCAAATTTAAGGTCAAATTTTTAGTTTTAGCCCATTTTCAAAAGGATAGTTGCTCCTCAGTGATGCTTGAATACAGTGGTAACTTGTTTAATGTCACGATCATATCTGTTGCTTTATAGGCTTTTTTTCCTATTATTTCCACACGAATCCCCATCCCCAGGATCAGATGATTCCCTATGAGCAAGCACTTGGCAACAGTGGGGAGGAAAAACTCCCTGTTGACAGGAAGAAACCTCCGGCAGAACCAGACTCAGGAAGGGACAGCCATTTGCCGTGACCGACTGGTGGGTGGGGGTAAAGTGAAAACTTAAAAAAAAAAAAAAAAAAAGCCAAAATGAGAATTTTTGGAGCAACTTTGTTCTGTTTTGATTGTTTACATGTACGAAGTCATTAAAGGAGCAAGTACGCTCACTTTCCTGGCTCCAGAAAAGGAATGTGGCTGGTTGTTTATCTATGTTCATGCTCAGGGAGTACAACACATAGAGAGAACAGTACAAACTCGGTAATTGATTTTTCATCCAAACTACTGGGCTGGTGCAATAATTAAATGAATTTTGAGTTTTGCAGTGTGGACAATTTGGGCAAATTTGATGAGAATGGATAGGCTAGGAGATGCAGGAGCGGTAGGAACGTGCACTTATGCTGCCAAATTGCCAGTCTGACAATTTACTGTGTGGGCTGTTTGATGGCGAACTGGAAGACTGCTGAGAGAGAACAAAAAAAATATATATATATATATATATATATATATATATATATATATATATATATATATATATATATATATATATATGTATATATATGTATATGTATATATATGTATATATATATGTGTGTGTGTGTGTGTGTGTAGCACTCAATCCATGTGAGTGTGTCAGTGCTCAGGCGTTATGAGAGCCCAAGTTGCCGTGATAGTGGCCTTCAGTTGTTGTGAATTGTTGGCTGTGGCATCTTTGGTATGTGGCATCTTTGTGTTGACAGTAGCCCATAGATTTTCTATGTGAGGCCAGTTTGCTGGCCAATTAAGAACAGGGAGAGCATGCTCCTTAAAGCAGCTCGTGGTAGCTTTGGCACTGTGTGCATGTGCCAAGTCGTGTTGGAAAATCAAGTGTGCATGTTCATACAGTTGTTCAGCAGCGGCAGGAATCATGCAGTGCTCTAAAACTTGGTGTTAGATGGCTTCGTTGACCTTCGAGCTGGGAAAACACAGTGGACCATGACATGGCACTGGCTGAAGTGGTGCTCATGGCAGAAATGGAAATGGAAAAAGTAAGCATCAAATATTGAGCTTTAATCAACAGTCATCAAGTCATTTGTTTAAACACTCCAAATGAGTAAGTTCTGAGTGATGTAGTCTTTGCTAATTATGCACTGATTTATCTATGAGCCACTGAAATGCGCATTCCAAACAATAAAGGGCACAAGTCAAAGCTTTTGGCGTGAAGGCATTTAATTCCAAAACAAGTGCAACATTCATGTCCAAGTGC
Source organism: Pterophyllum scalare (assembly GCA_024447675.2). Classification (NCBI taxonomy): domain Eukaryota; kingdom Metazoa; phylum Chordata; class Actinopteri; order Cichliformes; family Cichlidae; genus Pterophyllum; species Pterophyllum scalare. The sequence continues at coordinate 4,579 of JAMQGT020014311.1, forward strand.
GTCCTAGACAAGAAAAGCAAAGAGCAGAAGGGACAAATCTATGGACATAAATGCAATGGCCACGTGTGGATGGACATTGTACATGCTGCTGCGTGCTCAAGCTAGCAGTGTTTGTTGGCAAGATGCTTGTTATTTTAGGCATGTGACCAAAGTGAAAGTTTAGCCCACTGCACTATGCAGTGTAGTGAAGGAAGCACCGTGTAGCCCTGATAGGTCCCTTCAAAACCGATCATGCATTCTTTCAGACAGACGTATGACGTATGACAGGAAATAGCACACAATCACAATATTATCAGTGAGAGCTACCACAACAACAATGTGTACATGTCTAGTGTACTTATACAGTTAGTTAGTTACTGGAGTCCAACTTTAAGATTGTAGCAAATATGCATGTGAAGCTGGCCTTAATGTGACCCATGCGGGAAAGAATGGCCCTGGCATACACAGAAAACAGCCAGCGACTGCTGGGGACATCAGTGTGTGTGTGTATGTGTGTGCAAAATCTGCAGAATGCCTTTGATACGTCTCCCATCAGGACTGCAGCTACTTTCAGAGGTGTATGCGGACACAATTTTAGCGCCCCCCCCCAAAAAAAACCACACACACAAACACACACACACACACACACCCTCTCAAGGTTTACTGTGTTCATCTGTGCAGTTCTCACTTATTCATGGACTTATAAAATACAAGACTTCTATTACAGGCTTTTCTTTTCCATCAATCACAAAAAAAAAAAAATGTGTGTGTGTGTGTGTGTGTGTGTATGGTGGGTGGCAGGAGGAGGTGAGGTGAAGGAGCACAGGGCTGCCTAATCAGCGCCGTGCCTCTGTTATTGATCATATCATATGAACAGCTGTTAAATACAGAAAATGCCGACTAGAGAAATAATTTCGCCGTATCGTTTTGACGCCCCTCTCTTGTCAGGCGCCCCTATGCATTGCATGTAGTGCATACCCACTTTTTTGCGCCACTGTCTCCCATCTGAGCTGGGATCCATTCTTTAAGTGTGCTCTCTTTCTCTCACTCTTTATTATATTTTTTATATATTTTCCCCACTTACTGGTGCTTGTAGCTGTCCATCTGACAAATTCCAGACTGTGAGCAGGCCCTCCTTTCTTTTTACTCTGTACTCTTTCAGAGAGGAACAGAAGCAGACTTTTGGGCAGAAAGTTTGGTTTTTCGTAACCACAGTGTAACCACATGGAAAGCTGCTGTCTGTCTCCAGAGCAGCTTCATTACAAAAAAAAAAAAAGGAAAAAAAAGTGAAGAAACGGCTGGTGAGAAAAGATCCAGAACTTTTGAGCCACATTGTAGACACTGTTCTGTCTATATACAAGCATACACAGTTGACCCTACAGGGGAATACACACAGACTAATTATTTAATATCTGATCTTTCTTACTGTTTGAAACTGTTACTAAGTTTGTGACTGTTCTGTGATCTTCATAACTCTTGACTCTTTTTTTTCTTAATTTCTTTATTAGAGTCTTCCAATATTGCAAAGTTACAAAAATAGATAAAGAGGGAAGGAAGAAAAGGCAACAAAAGGACAAAGAACAGTGAAAGGATAAACAACATTTTGTAACTAGTCATCGTAGCCATATGCAGGTAAACTGGAAAAAAAAAACAAGCAAATAAGGCTTCCTCTTGACTCTTGCCGGTTTGTCCAGGAGATGTCAGTGCCGTCCTTTAGTTACTGTTGTGGATTTGGATGATGATGAGTTGGGATGATTTGAAATAGGAGCTGTGGATAATTGTCTGGAAAATGAATCATTAAGTGTGATAATAACCAGCCCTCCTGATCTTCTGTCATGATCTTATTGTAACAAAGGGCCAACTGAACAACTGAAGAACTTATTCCAACTCTGACACACTGTGTAGGAAGCTGTACATACACTGACTGAGCATAACATTATGACCACTGACCGAGGAAGTGAATAACACTAATCATCTTTTCATCATGGCACCTGTTAGTGGGTGGGAACATTTTGTCTTCAAAGTTGAAGCCTTTGTTAGAAGCAGGAAAAATGGGCAAGCATAAAGATTTGAGCGACTCTGACAAGGGCCAAATTGTGATGGGTAGACATCTGGGTCAGAGCATCTCCAAAACTGCAGCTCTAGTGGGGTGCCCCCAGTCTGCAGGGGTCTATATCTATCAAAAGTGGTCCAAGGAATGAACAGTGGTGAACTAGCGATAGGGTCATGGGCGGCCAAAGCTCACTGATGCACCTGGAGAGCAAAGGCTGGCCTGCGTGGTTACTTACCTGAGGAACCCCTGGCACCAGGATGCAGTATGGGAAAAAGGTAATCCTGCAGAGGCAAAGTGATGCTTCGGGCAATGTTCTGCTGGGAAACCTTGGGTTCTGCCATACATGTGGATTTTACTTTGACACATACCACGTATCTAAGCATTGTTTGAGACCATGTACACCACTTCATGGATGATGGCTGTGGCCTCTTCCAGCAGGATAATGCGCCCTGCCACAAAGCAAAAATGGTTCAGGAATGGTTTGAGGAGCACAACAAATTTGTTGACTTGGCCTCCGAATTCCCCAGATCAAGCATCTGTGGGATGTGCTGGACAAACAAGTCTGATCAATAGAGGCTTTACCTCACAGCTTAAAGGACTTGAAGGATCTGTTGCTAATATCTTGGTGCAGGTACCACAGCACACCTTCAGGGGTCTAGTGGAGTCCATGCCTCGACGGGTCATAGCTGTTTTGGCACCAAAAGGGAGACCAACATATTATTAGGCAGGTGGTCATAATGTTCTGCTTGATCGGGGTATATGTGTTACATAATGTGACAGATCTACTCTGGCTACATGCCCTGATGGACAGTTACACTCAATGCAGAGATTTTCCAGAGCGACTGCAGTCTAAAAAGCTTGTTCTCTGCAGGATAAAGCCTCATAAAAGAACACAAAAATAATGCACTGTAACAACACAAAATAATATTACATAAGACTTCCTCTTTACTGAAACAGTTCAGTGGGTGTGGACCCCAGTGAGGGATCAATGAGGGCTCAGTAAGTCCTAGCCAGATCGATCGCTTTATCTGTGTTGCACTAGGCATCTATCTGCCATCAATCAGACAGTGGTAGGCACCTCCCAAGGTCAGAGCCCAGGCTGTCAATACTAGACGTGATTCAGCACTTTGTCAACAGGCAAAACCACCAGTCTGTCTCTGTCAGATACATATTTATCCAACTGCAATGATACACTGTACTTGACAGATAGTTTTTTTTAGTACTGACTAAAAAAAAAACAAAAAACAACTAGCTGGTCAAGTAAGAGTTAAAGAGAGTTATCTGAGCAAGTATGTGAACTGTGGACCTAGATAGAGAGGCTCAGAATAATCAGCTCCTTGGATAGATACAGAGGAGGTCTCTGCTGCAGCTGGCAGGCAGAGGATGCTGCTTAGTGAACATTATTATTCCAGATTATTCACAGGACTGCTTTCAGCCAGCCACAGACTCCAGTAAGGACACTTGTGCTGATCCTTTGCTGACCAAGCCAAATGTACATTACAAGACATGCAGTCAAAATCAGTAAAGACAAGCTTTTTTTTCCCCACGGCAGTCATTATTTAGTTCTGTTTGGCTGCTGAGCTGTAGATAATTTCTTATCACAAATAAGCCACTGATTGTTTATTTTAATGTAAAACCCATATGGTATATACAGAAGAGGCACAATTAATAGAGATATCAGCGCTCACAGACTTGGCACTGACAGATGTACTGCAGGATGCGCTGAATCTTTAGCATCTGGAAATTTCACAGCTGTTCTCTAAACCTCTGGCATCCTCCCAGCCATCCTGCAGTATAGTGACAAAGAGCCTGATCAAGCTGCGTGTACTGCTGCTGTAGTCAGGAAATGGTTGTAAAGTAAATGTCTGTAAAATGTGTGTATGTGGTTGCCTGCCTCTTGTTCTTTGTTTCCACACATGGTCTGTATCCCACACCACGTGCACAGTGGCAGGTTGAGGTGGCAAAGAAGGTCACGTGTTGTGCACCAACACTGTCCCTCTGGGACATCTCCTGCTTCTGTTGCTATCGCTTCTCGGTCGTCTCAGTTGTCAGTCATTTTCCGAGCTATCACTCTCCTGGAAAAGTCATAACCTTAAAGCTGAAAACTAAAAATGCTATGCAAAATCTGAAAAAAAAAATTAAAAGATCTCTCCAGTACCACACCCCCTCCCATCAGATGAGCACAGGTATGTGCATGTACTTCTTATACCTAAAAATAGCAAGAATTAAAACTCTACTCTCCCAGGTGAAAGCCCAGGTCATCCATTGCCCCTCAACATTTTTCTTTCCACAGGGACGTGTCATCTGGTCTGCAAACACCTACGACTGGCTAAAGTCCTCTGTCGCAGACTCAATTTTTAAAGCCAGAGGAGGTGCAGGAGCTATTACCATTACAATTTACTGTAAGTTTATTATGGTTTTTTTCCCTCTAATATCATCAAAACAACTTGCCAGCTTTGCATCAAGTGTTAACCCACTGAGAGTGCAAGGCTTTCCAATTTCTAGAGGATACTTCTGGTCAGAATTCTGATAAACTCCAATAAAGACAGGCATGGGTCAAAAGGCATTGCTTTATTATCAACTTAAATGGCCTAATATCATCATATTAGGCTTTCCACGCTATTCTCCAGCTTGGGGAGCCTGGAGGTCAAATGATTGCCAGTGGGGAGAACTAAAGCTGTGTGATGCTGTAAAGACTGCAGGGGTAAATGAAAACAGAAAAAAAAATCTTTATTGGTTTGGAAAGTCCAGAGAAATAATCAACACTGTTTATATTTGCATATATTTTTCAAATGAATGGTTCTGTAATGGGTATTACGGGGGAGTTTAATAGGACAGGATATCTGTCTTGTGTTTTAATGTGTAAATTATATTTAAAGAAATACTTTGAAATGTTACTTAATAAGCTTACCAGCTTTCCTGAAAAGAAAAAAAACCCTCTTGTATTTGCCATTAGCATGCTAATTTAGCTTAGCATGTACTGTAAACAAGGAAAGCTAAGCTAACCTTTGGTAAAAAAAAATTTAAAAGCCTCTCTCACATCATCATCATCATTTAAAGAGCTGTGTGATGGACCCAGACAGAAGCTATCAATCATCTTAACTAACCAAACAGACTACAGTCCATGAAGCATATATAATGTAAATTTCAAGACTGTCTAAAGATTCGGACACAAATCCAGCATTAGAGCTGAGTGGAGCTGAAGGCTGGTGTGGATTGAGTTGTGAATCGAGCAGAAGAGCAAGTAGCGAAGCGAATGAAAATGACAGCTTCATGCCCCTGTCACCCTGACAGAGGGAAGACAGATGAGCCGCTTTTTTCCGGCAACCCCGGCCTCCATCCGTCATCTCCTTTTAAACTGATTTGCCGAAGAGAACATGTCTCCGTCATCAATTACAGCGGATTTCACCACAACAAAGCTGATCAGATAAAAATATTGCAGAAGTTCTCTCTCCTCCAGTGAGCGTGTCAAGCTGCCCTCCCCGCTGTGAAGTTCGCAGGAATAAACTGATTTCCAGGATTTTTAAAGTTGTTGTGTAACAGCGTGCTATAGAACTTGTATTAGATTTGTTTATTCATAAGCTTTGATTTCCCTTCCCTTTAACAATAGCGAGCTACACAGATGTTGCCCAGATCAACCAATATGAGTTAGATCAGCTCCAGCAGTGCATTCATCATTTTTAATTATTGATGTGCCACTTTTACAGCCAATTATCTGATGAGCTACTGACTGTGTAAAATTTATTACATTAACATTTTTTTTCTTTTAGCTTTTAAATGATTTTTCTCGTGGCTAATGTGACATTTGCAAACCCGTTAGTATAATTTCCCCCCCCCAGTCGTTTAATTCTTAGATCACACATAGAAAAAAAAATACTATCATAAAAATTAAGTATCTTATAAGATGAATATATTCTATAATCTGCTCAAAAAGGCGCCCCTTTCACATTTTTAACAAATATTTACTGCGTTGTCAGTTTTTGTTTTGGCTCAATGAAACAAATAATATTAAAGCTGACTGTCAGTGTTTTTGATTAAATTATAAGATGTAATAAAGGGATTGTGCTCGTTGACAGCTCCTGTTAGAGTCTCAGAGATTCTCACTCTCCACTCAGCATGGATTTTCACACAGCACACATTTTCTGGTGGCCTAAAAAAAAGGACTAAATTACATCAAACTAGATGAGATATACTTAATCTCAAAGGTTTCTGAGGGTGGGAAGTGGGAACCAGTTTAAAATGCAAAGCAACTGAAAGCAATTCAGTTGTGAAAAAATAAAGACCATGATACTTTTCCCACCAAATACTGGAGTCAAACCAGGGGCCTGTTCTCTGTACAATGCTCAAATAATCCCAGGTTTGATTTACCCTGATTATAGGTAATCTGACTCGTTTGGTTCTTCAGATCACAAAAAAAATTACATTTAACAAGTTTGATTAAATTATTCACTATGACTGCTCTTGGTCATTAAGAGGAAGTATACTGACAGGAAACCCAGACCAGCAGTTTTCAATAAAATACAAAACGATAACAAGTAGCATTACAAAGCTATTACTTTGTAGGCCTCTAAGCAAATAAGATAAATCTAGATATAAAAGCTGATTGACTGGAATTGACCCCAGCTCAATCACCTGATTTCAGAGGGTATAGAAGGTGTACGTACCTCTTCCTGTGAGTCGCTGCCAGAACGATTTAATTTCAGGTAAAGAAAGTTTGTCGGACTCTCTGCCTTTTTTGTTTTTGTTCAGAACTGTTTGAGGGCAGTGGAACGAATTATGTTCCTAATATGTGGGAATAATAAATTACATATGTGTCCAGGGTGTACCCTGCCTCTCGCCCTATGACAGCTGGGATAGGTTCCAGCCCCCTCGTGACCCTGCAAAGGATAAGCGGAAGAAAATGTATGGATTTATTCCTACCTAACTGAAATGGCAATGGCAATTTTATTTATATAGCACATTTCATTATACATAATGTCAGTGTCAACTGGTACCTGTCTGAAAGTAATAAGTAAGGTTACATTAAAGGATCACAACAGTCTCTTTCAAGATGCAAGTAATTCCTCCAACAAGGATGGATTAGCAACTTGTTTACAAGAAATAAAACTGCTCCAAAGAGAGCGGTCTGCCTTACAGATATACGGCTATGACAATCCAACAACTGCTTTAAAGAAGCCATCCCCCCCCAGCCAAAAATCATAATCCACATATAGAGTATGTGCCCTAGAGCTAACACAGTGTAAATGATACTTACATTATTAGGTGTACACAAATACAAATCTAAATTAATCCCAGAGTTGCACAGCAGGCATCACCAGATACCCCCGCCCCCCAAAAAAGATTGCAGCACAGTAATATCCTGTATACTGTTATAATAAGGCATGTGTATTTTAGAGAACTCATAAAAAATCCAAAGTTTCAGACCTATCCATCTTCTCCTCCCTGAATCCCATTTGCTCAGAACACATAAATAAGGCTCTTTGAATAATCATGCTGTTCTTTATTCTGCCTTCGGGAAAACTAGTTTTCACTAAGTCCAATAGATTTAAGCACTTTTAGATATAAAAAAAAAAATATATATATATATATATGTATACCACAACATGGTGGGGTACTTTAAGGTTTCAGAACACTCAAACATTTACAAAACTTTTTTCAGTTCATTGTACGAGAATCTTTGAGAGATAATGTTCCTTAACATGACTACGTCTGTTAACACCAGAGCATTAATTTGTCTTGCATACATACACGTGTCAGATATGTGTGACACACAGATGCAGTATAAGCATTTAGACCTTTAGAACTGAGACTGTTTGATGTGAGCAGTGCAGGTATGGCTGCAGTTTCACAGCAGCGTCCCTGACTTTCAGCAGAACATGAGCAAAATTGGAGAAAAATTGGATGTGACAAGCTGAGCAGCAGAAGTTGAAAGAACAACATTCTGTCTGGCTGCTGATTAGATTTGTAGCTGCCGCAGATGGATACTAAATGACTCTACCATGTTCTTTGCAGAGCTGTTGATGACCTGGGAGAAATCGACTAGGTAAACCCAGAAGCCAGACCTCATCCCTAATGTGAGTACTCAGCGTATTATGTACCACTGTGCCTTTACTTGTAGACAGATACAACAGTTTTCCATAAATGTAATACCAAATCCAGGTGAATTTAATACAAATATAAGTTACAATTTTTCTATGTTTTTTTTTTTTTATCATTCAAAGCATGTTTGGGGGCTCTAGTGTATGATATCTATGCCAGTTCAAGTGTGTCTCTCACTAACAGGAAAAAAAAAGTTGGGGACACATCTTTTTTTTTTTTTTTTAAAGTAATGTTACATTATGTAAAATATTTTTAGATTTCACACATCTGGTTACTATTTGTAGCATCTAACAACATACAGCATATCTGGCTTTTCCTCAACAAACAACTACAAAAGGTAAATCTCACTTTGAGGAATTAACTGGCAGTGGACCCAGCAGTTATTATAGATATTCCACAGTGCAGCAGTTTAGGAAAAAGATGATTCAGGTCCCTGGAATGCTTTCCCACCTACATTGCTAAGACATGCAGCATTTCCCTGATTCATGCATGAAAAGTCCAGCAGTTTTCTCACCTTTTTCCTGCCACACATCTGGAGACTGGAACAACAGCTTCCTACTGAAATCACGATGGAGGGTCTCCTTTGGATGAGCAAAACAGATCACTTTCTCTCGCTCTCTCTCTCTCTCTTTTTTTTTGGTGGAGCCATTTGGGGATACGAGCTAAATTACATGTGGGCCAGAATGAGATCACAGTGAATTATTTATGTGATTCCCACCCTGTGCCCTGCTCATCTCGCTATGGCATTGTAGCGGTAGCAGAGTCAGGCCAGTACATGCCTTCAAGCTGTTATGAAAACATAATATTCCTCAGGCAGCCATCACTGCAATCGATACGGTCTCTCCCCTGCAGTGTTTTACTTGACTTCACAAGCAATACAGGCAGGGCGAGTTGCATAAAAAAAAGGTGCCCTTAAAAGACTAGTGTGGTGGTTTTGCAAAGGAGAAAATTGGTTTGTAATTTTTAGCCAGGAGCAGGTAATGAAGTCTTTGTTTCACAGCTATTTACCACCAGCAGTCAGATTAGCCATTTATAGTGTGCTATTGAATTATTATCTCCAAGCAATCCGTGGTATTTTAAAGATCAGTGGCCATAGGTTTTCTCTCCCTCTGACACTGACACAGATACATTGTAGAATTGATTGGATTGTTGGATGTGGTTAAATTGGTTTGGCTGTGAGTGTTGTTCCCTCAGAGCAGAGCTGGAGGACAGACGCTGAGGGAAGAAGATAAGGGACAATGGCACCTGATGAAGATCATGTCTATGGGGAAGTCTTCAGATAGAACAGTACATGTTATGTTTGTCTTCTCGAGACCACAGCTAATCGGATTACTGTCTCCACACACTGTGGGATGTCATCTGAGTTGGGTGCAATAACAGAGCCCAGATGTACGTGACTCAGGCTTAGGGCTGTCATTTGATGCCTGTGTGTTGTTTGAAGGGCGTGTGGGTAATAATTTTTTTAAAATTTATTTATTTTGCTTCCATGTATGAAGAGAGCCACAATGAGATTTAATTCTCAAAGGGAAATTCTTAACTAAACCAGCAGATTTGCAGCAGATGTCACTGTACAGAGAAAGGAATTATTTGTTCCCATGTCATTTCATGTATTAAAACAACGGAACACCACAAGGGACATGGGACAAAAAAAAAAAGATGTACTTTTGCAAGATCTTTTTAATTTTAGGCCGTGCAATTCCACGTTAGTCTTGTCCGGCAGGATGTTGAAAGGATCAGTGAGAGATTGCCAGCAAAAGTCGCCTTTAATTTATAAGGTTCCTGTTGGCTGTAACCAAAACTGTACCGACATGAAAGAATGAACCTGACTGACTGTCTCGCTCTCACGCCATCACTGCTTCACTCAATCGCCACAAACACACACAGCTCTGCCCCGCCCCCTTCTCCTCTCAGCCACTCAGTTCATAAACAACCACAGTGATGGAGGACACACACCTGTTTATCTATATCATATATATATTCATAAAATAAAAGCTCGAGCTGAGTATGTGTGTATGTAAGATCTCGCAAAACTCGCAAAAGTACATCTCTCTCTTTTTCCCTTGTTTTATTTATTTATTTTATTTTAACCCATGTCTCTTGCGGGGTTCTGTAAAAACACATCCTGGTGTTGAAAAATTCTGTAAATCTTTGTATCAAATATAGTCTTTCCTATCTATTAAAACATTGTATTGTTGCACTAATAAAAATCCATCCATCCATTCTCTTCCGCTTATCCTGAAATCAGGATATAAGGATCGCAGGAGGGTTGGAGCCTATCCCAGCTGTCATAGGACGAGATGCAGGGTACACCCTGTAATTAACTGATATACCTATATATTAGAACTTATAGGGTGCAATAAACTGATTTGAATTTTAATGTGAATGTGTACTGTACTGCATGTACGCAAAATGTACACGCCGCCACACTGTACACAGTGACAGTGGAGCGATTTGGCATCTGAATAGCCGGTCTTGTGCCAAAAAGTGATTTCCAGTATTGCCCAAAAAATTATTGCTGCTATTTATATTATTGTAAATGACTTTTCAAGAATATCTCAAACATCATCTCTAATGAAGGATATCAATTCATTTTGAGTCATGAAGAACATTTCTGTCACATGGTAGAAGCTGCAGTCACTTCTTGGCAAAGTGACTTTCATATTGTAGCGATTCTGTCAAAGTTAGATGTTCTGTGCAGATGTTCTGATTCCCCACTGTTTTGTTGGTCCTTGAACTTGTGTGTGCATGCGAGGGAGAGTGAGAGTCAGAGCTGGAGTCCCGTTTTGTTGTTTTTGGCGTGGTTGCCATTTAATTGTTAATAAAAGGCAACTTTTACTCGCAATCTCTCGCCATCTTCTTTCAACGTCTTAACAGACGCTACAATATTCTTTATTAATGAGGGTAAGACACTGGCGGTTCTAGGAGCGGGGCCACAGGGCATTGGCCCCATCTAAAATCTGATTGGCCCCCTGAAGTGCCCCTGTCCTGTCACTCACATCTGTCCTTTGTCCGAGAGCGATGATCAGATTTCCATTCCGGAAACACCAGTAGCGCCAATGAGCCAAATAGGAATATCCAGCGTGAATAAAGCTTACATAAGAAGAAGAAGAAAAGAAGACGCAAACGCATTAGACATGACTGAATTTGAGAGACGGTTTAATTCCCGTCACAAAAACCGAAGAATAATGCTGTTTTAGAGGAGCAAAATGTACAGTGCAGCCATGTGGGTGACTACTTTGTGTATGTTTGTGAGAGGGAGATGTTTTGAACTGACAGTATTTGTGAAAAAGTAAAGCTTTTAAAAAATGAATAAAATGCTGGGTTTTTCTCACATGCTGTGTGTGTTTGAGCGTATTTTGTCTATGTACAGTAAAAATGCATGTAAAATTGGTAAGGAGTACTGCCACAGGTACAATACGCCAATTAATCGTCATAACCCGTTAAATAGCCGTGTGTGACTAGTCTGAATCATCAAAAACCTGCAACCGCGATTTCCCATTGCCCGTAAATGCCTCTATTTCCCTGTAACCAATCAGAATGCAAGATCGGACTTCAAGATCGGCTTTTGTCGTGATGATCAGATAAACACAGCTGACGGTGAGTCTAACCTTGTTTTGTGTAGACAAAATGTTCAGCGATCAAACTTGTCTAACTAAAGGAAGTTTTTCTGGCGGTGAACCTGCGGAAGGATCGTTACTGGGCTGCCGAGCGTACTCCCCAGCCTGCGCCTGTCTCTCACTGTCTGCTTGCGGTGGACCGGACATGTAGGTGGCTCTGCGGCTCAACGTGCAACCCCCCCGCGGCCTAGTATCTAAAGTTATGATATTGTTAAAATAAATGCGTTGCCATTTTTGCCATTGCGGTTGTACTGCGGGAATCCATGTTGAAATCTTTCTGTCAGAGTCTGATATTTGGGCCTTTTGCTTTCATTCACACTGGGCAGGGGATGGACCGAAGATTTTGCTGGTTTTGCCTCAAAACAGAATATTATTTATTAAAAAGTAGGTAAACTACTTTATAACATTTTTGAAGAAAGGGACCTCCACATTGCCTGTGAAATAAAATTACTAAATTTTTACCATAAGATCCAGATTAAAAAAGAAAAAAAGAGGGATAAAAGCTCTTTCAAAAGAAAAAATGTCCAGGCAGATTTAGAGGGTTTTGCATTTGAACTCATTTGAAAAAGAATCTAAAAAAAACCCCCTGCCTTCTAAAAAGTAGAGTGTGCTCTCATGTAACATTTTATTGTTTCCCATTCTCATTATATCTATGATGAGCACAACAGCGCACAATTGCGCTGTCTCCATAACAACCATCAATATAACTGAGAAGAGCATGTAAGTGCAAGACTTGCACATCACATCATTAAAAATAGTATAAATTTGAAAGGAAAATTGATATATCAAATGATAATATATTACATAGGATACAATATTCGTTTTATTTTACCTTCGGAGAGCATTTGGCCCTCATACTGTTTGCCGAGAAAAATTCCGGCCCTCGGACAAATGTAGTTGATGACCCCTGGTATCACCTTACCAAAACAGGGGATTGTCTGCAAGGATGTTGGACAAATACTTGGCCCCTCTATGAATACTGTGGCCCCTTGATGGCCCCTTATCCTAGATCCGCCACTGGGGTAAGAACAAGTCATTTCTTCATTTATATATAAGCCCTTCATGAATCCTGTGCACCATTATATTTACCGATATAAGCAAAGAAAAAACATTAAAACAAACAAACAAAAAAAACACAACACCGGAAACCTGAAAACTCCACTGTCGCCGTGTTTTGTGCACATACAGCGCTCATACTGCGTCCCTTCATACGCTGTGGCATCGCCCGGACCTCGCTTCGGCACCAAGGGGACAGCACACACACCCCTGGACCTCGATCCGTCCTTTAGCGACTTCTAGCGATTTTTGAGACAGCCGACAGCAAGTTTTGTTGCACAAAAGTTGGCAATACTGCCGGCCGCCGATCGCCAGATTACGCACGGGCCAGCATAGATGAAACCAGGCCAAAGCCATCATCGTTTTCTGCGGTTTACTGCGTATGGTTTCCATTTTTGGAACAATGCTTCCACTTATTGTTGAATTCATCTCTGGCGGCTTTGGCTGCTTTCCACACCTGCTGCGCTGCACTCACAGCTTGTTCCTGTCTAATATCATCAGTAGAGTCATTTTGTGAATCGCTGATGGCCTGTTTTAGAGAATTCAATGAGGCCTTTGAACTGATCTGCAGGACTGGAAACCATATCGCTGCAGACCACGGAATGGTGCAGTGGTGTGGATGCCGCGGCCATCGGCAGTCAGACGGCAGCCAGACCGACTGACATTTTCTAACTATTTGAAAAGTGTACACTGTTGAAGCATCTCTATAATCTGGGACTCCCTGAGCTCCTGGACTGATATATCATTGCAATAGCAGGAGAAATCCAATCGTTTATACACTTACATTTTCAGGTCCAAGACTACCTGAAACAACACCAAAGCGTGCCAGCTGTTTTTATGTCAGTTTTCGCATGCGACAGTGATGAGTATAAATTAGCCTTCAGTCTTGGTTGTAAATGAATTTAGCAATTCGGAGATGTGTGTGATTTCAGCCCAAAATGTCATGTAGTGTTACAAGCATCTGTACTTCTAAGGGTAAGGTCTGTAAATGAGGCTACGCTCACTTAAATCTTAATAAGTTGTGCTGAAGGTTCTAATTAACTTCTCACTGGTGATCACAATTGACTATGACTGGTAGTTTCTCTTTGCCAGCAAAAAAAGGATTTGCTTGACACTCATTGGATTGACCTATACTTAGAACAATGGGAAAGTCCAAGGAACTCAGCGAAGCTCTACCAGTAAAATGCAACTCTGTTGTAAAAAGAACGACACACGATTAACGCCGGAGCAAATCATTAATCTGGTGATTAAGTGCTTAGAGCGGTAAAACAAACATTTTTAATTCTAGTTATTTATTTTATGGCTGAGTGTGCTTTGTTCCTAAGGTGAAAACTGCACATTAGAGCTCTGAAACTTTAAATTGGATGCATTTAAACATTAAAAGTTCCTGTCCCACAGCCAGATAAAGGAGACGTGGAAATCGCTTCAGTTTCTCAGCAGATCAAACTGAAATTTGAATGAACAGGTATTCTTGGTGTGTGTTTCCAGCAGTGTAAAAGAAACTAAGCAGCAGATTAGAATCAAGTATAACAATACTTCATACATTTTCTAAATTAGCAAATTAATACACGCACATTCCTGTGCCAGTGGGAGACACAGTTTATGCTTCATTCAGTGCTTTTAGTGAATAAGCTGCACGTATTCCCCCCAGCAGAGAATCTATATAGCACTTAAAACACGCTGTGAATAAAAGACTCAGTGAAATTTTGAGGTTGTGGTTAAAAAACTTATTATCTTATACTTCCTATCTCAATTTTTTTAGATACTGAAAAACTTTAGATCCTCTTGCTCTCCCTGCAGAGGCGCAAGTGATCTTCCAGGAAGATCTTGGAAGATCAATCCAACCTGCTCCGGAGCATAAGTTGCCTGGTAAGAAGTAGTTGTACAGAAAACTCAGGATTAACCCTGATGTTAACTGATAAGCCAAATTCCTACTTCCTAGTCTGATGTTTAGCACTGCATCTCGAAACTGTCTGAAGATGAAAACTTGAAGCTGGCAATTGCCATATTAGGCTGTGTGATTTTTTCCAAATGTAGGACACAGGAGTTGAACTTAAAGTGACCTTTTAATGCTGATAAATCCAGGAACAAACAAAGAGCAAGAACCAGGGAAAGTATTATGGAACCAAATTCAGGAAGCAAAGGGAATACAGAGCTAGGCACACAGCTACACTGACAACCCAATAAATGACAAAGGAAGACAGAGACAATATACATCAGAGGTAACGAGAGAAGAGGAAACTAACCAAGGATCAGGAGACAAGAGGAATTAAAACCAGGAACAAGGCACAGAAAATAACAGCTACCAAAATAAAGCAGAAAGTACCATGACAGGAAAACAAAACCTAATGAATTAAATATAACCTATAACCAAAGATTCAAACAAGCAACAAAACTCAAACACAAAGCATTCTCAAATCCAAGAGGAATTATGAGCTTCTCAGACTCAAAAGACCTGGTCCAATACAGTGGTTATATTTTTAAGCTCTGACGTGGATTAGTTAAATTTCCTAAACTCACAATAAATAACACAATGTAATAAACAATGTAAAACTCACTCTAACTCACTTTGGGCTTCAAAGGACTGTGAAGGAGGACTCTGTGTGTGTGTGTGTGTGTGTGTGTGTGTGTGTGTGTGTATGTTTTGTTTTTACAAATTGCACCCTTTGTGATCACATTAGTACTTGAGTGAGATAGGGGAAATTTTGTGGTCTCAGTTTTAAGGAGCTGGGTCTGTTAGAGAACATAAATCCCGGTTTTCTGATTGACCTTCACAGCCTCGCTTCCTTTTTGTCTTGGCTACATAAAGGGTAAACTGTTTTCCGAATGGGCACAAAAATCGTTATGTGTAGAACTATCAAACAGTAATGTAATTACTAAAATACCAAGCTGACCAATGACATGAGTAGTCAAATGAAATAATGAAGACCATACACTATCCAAGTAGCATGTCATTAAAGATGCTTTAAGCAATATTTTTTTAAACACACAGTGAAATAAAGCTCTACTGAAAATCTCAGACAGCAATGCTTTGTATGGTGAAAAAGTGATTTTTTTACTTTTATTTCACTTATACCTTGACATTTAATTTCTTACTAATAAATTCCAATTCAGTAAGTTTATATCCGTTGTGTATTTTTTTTCATGCATTTTATTTGATAAAGTCAGGATAGCAATGTTTACTTTGAGCCTGATGCTGCCTTAAACATGAAAGACTGATTTTACCCAGGATTATAGCTTGTAAAACGGAGTGCTTCAGTATTCAGTTTCCACAGATAAGCTGAGGCTCCTGTAACAGATTCAGACCTGACAAAGTTGGATGCATCCCTAGTTTTCAATAACAGAATGCAAAGCTAGAAGAGGAGATCTCTGTGGATACTCCATGTATGTTCAGCACAGCTGTCCGTGACTTTGATGCTGATCTCGGTTTTGCTCCAGTTTTGTTTTTGTATGTTCGAGACAACCTTTCGGAATTACGACAGAAAACACTACCGTTTCTTTACATCGGCACATGCAGCAAGGCATAAAAAACAAACACAAAACAAAACAAAACAAAAAACCCCCCAGACAAACAAAAGCAATATTTGGATCCCTTCAATTTCAGGATGCTGACAGTTTTACTTGTGTGCTCCTCTCACTTTGACTGCCTGTCAACACATATTCCTATATTTGGAGACGACTCACACAGTGCTAAAAGTGAAATGGTCCTTTTGATCGATGAAATGTGCCGAGAAGTATCAGACGCACTTGCACAGTTCCCCTTAGCAGAACAAGACCTGAATAAAAATGAAAGCGGCACATGGACTGACATTAAAGGATCCAATGAAGAGTCTTTTTTCCTTCATTGTTTTCAGAAGTCACACAAGGTAAGAATAGAGCAGATCAGCATGTAAATAACACTTCCATTTATAGAAAGGTTGTTGCTTCATTTTCACTCATTTTCAAAGAACTGCATTCACAAGATTTTAGTAATTACTCACAAAAATGTAATGATGTGGTTTTCCGCTGCTGAAAATTGACAATAGGAGGCCTGCCATATTTATTGCGTCACGTGAAATCAACATCAGCGAACAAAGATTTCAGAACAACACTGAGAAATCTCATTAAAACTTTTAACAAACTGCTCTGACACTTCTACCACCCCGCAAGGCTGAAAATTGCCAACATGGATCACATCTGCTGAATGTATTAATCAACTCCATCTGATTATGCATGTACCCGCTATTCATTCACTTAGATGAATATGGAAAAAAAGGTTCTGACACAGTACATTAACTGTCACGAAGGAGAACATCTGCTAAAAACTTTATAATAAAATCCAAAATCAGCACCTCTCGAGCGCTCCATTGTTCTGATTACATTAAAATAATCCAAAAGTGAGATACTCTCATGTGGAAAAAGATGACTTTTGTATTGTTTTACTGTTAACATATCAGCTAATTTTTATAGGCCGCAAACAGCACACAAGCAGGAGCCACTTACCTGAAAATGACTGAACAAAAAGCACTCTGCGACACAATGTGACACCATCCATCCATCCATTCATTTTCTTCCGCTTAACCGGGGCCGGGTCGCGGGGGCAGCAGCCTAAGCAGAGAAGCACAGGCTTCCCTCTCCCCAGCCACCTCCACCAGCTCATCCGGAGGGACCTCAAGGCGTTCCCAGGCCAGCCGGGGGTGCTGATCTCGCCAGTGTGTCCTGGGCCTCCTCCCCGTGGGACATGCCCAGAACACCTCACCCAAGAGGCGCCCAGGAGGCACCCTAGTCAGATGCCTGAGCCACCTCAACTGGCTCCTCTCGATGTGGAGGAGAAGCGGCTCTACTCTGAGCCCCTCCCAAATGGCCGCACTCCTCACCCTATCTCTAAGAGAGAGGCCAGCCACCCTTCGAAGAAAACTCATTTCTGCCGCTTGCATTCGCGATCTTCTTCTTTCGGTCACTACCCAAAGTTCGTGACCATAGGTGAGGGTAGGAATGTAGATTGACCGGTAAATTGACAGCTTCACTTTTACACTCAGTTCCGTCTTCACCACAACAGACCGGTGCAGCATCCGCATCACTGTAGAAGCAGCCCCAATTTGTCTGTCAATCTGTCGATCCCTGAACCAGAGAGGACACTCCACCCTTTTCCGGATCAGGACCATGGCCTCAGACTTAGAGGTGCTGATTCTCATGCCAGCCGCTTCACACTCAGCTACAAACCGTTCCACTGCGAGCTGGAGGCCACCACCTGATGAAGCCAACAGGACCGCATCATCCGCAAAGAGCAGAGACAAGATTCTGAGGCCACCAAGGAAGAAGCCTTCCGCCAACTGGCTATGCCTAGAAATTCTGTCCATAAAAATTATAAACAGAATCGGTGACAAAGGGTAGCCCTGAAGTCCAACACCAATGAGTCCGATTTATTGCCGGCTATACGGACCAAGCTCCCACTGCAGTTGTACAGGCACTGAATGGCCGGCAACAACGGGCCAGACACCCCATGCTCCCACAGGACCTCCCACAGGATACCCTGAGGGACGCGGTCAAACGCCTTCTCCAAGTCCATAAAGCACATGTAGACTGGTTGGGCAAACTCCCACGCACACTCGAATATCCTTAATAAGAGTTGGTCCAGCGTTCCACGACCAGGACGAAAACCGCATTGTTCCTCTTGAATCCAAGGTTCGACTAATGGGCGGACCCTCCTTTCCAGCACCCTGGCATAGACCTTACCAGGGAGGCTGAGGAGTGTGATCCCCTGAAAGTTGGAGCACACCCTCCGGTCTCCCTTCTTAAAGATGGGAACCACCACCCCAGTCTGCCAATCCAGTTGCACCACCCCAGATCGCCACGCGATGTTGCAGAGGTGTGTCAACCAAGACAGCCCTACAACATCCAGAGTCTTCAGGAACTCGAGGGTGAATCTCGTCCACCCCAGGGGCCCTGCCACCAAGGAGTTGTTTAACTGCCTCAGTGACCTCACCCCCGGTTATAGGCAAGTCATCCCCCTCATCCCCAGACTCTGCTTCCACTACAGAAGACGTGTCAGTGGGATTCCAGAGGTCTTCTAAGTATTCCTTCCACCATCCGACTATAGCCTCAGATGAAGTCTCGTGGACTGGGGCTTCTGCCAGGTGTTCCCAGCATACCCTCACAACACGTTTAGGTGGGCCAGGTCTGTCCAGCATCTTCCCCCGCTACCTGATCCAACTCACCACCAGGTGGTCATCAGTTGACAGCTCAGCTCCTCTCTTCACCCAAGTGTCCAGAATATACGGCCACAGATCTGGAGATATGATTACAAAATTGATCATCAACCTGTGACCTAGGGTGTCCTGGTGCCACGTGCACTTATGGGCATTCTTATATCCGAACATGGTGTTCATTATGGACAAACTGTGGTTTGCACAGAAGTCCAATAAGAAGAACACCATTCGGGTTCAGATCAGGCAGGCCGTTCCTCCCAATCCTGCCCCTCCAGGTCTCACTGTCATTGCCTACATGAGCGTTGAAGTCTCCCAGCAAGATGATGGAGTCACCGGATGGAGCACCCTTGAGCACCCCACCCAGCGACTCCAAAAAGGGTGGGTACTCTGAACTGTCATTCGGCGCATAAGGGCAAACAACAGTCCGGACCCGTTCCTCGGCCCAAAGGTGCAGGGAAACAACCCTCTGGTCCACCGGTGAAAACTCCGACGTACAGGCAGAAAGCCAGGGGGATACGAGAATACCCACCCCAGCTTGCTGCCTCTCACCGAGGACAACTCCAGACTGAAACAGAGTCCAGCCCCTCACCAGGAGACTGGTTCCTGAGACCAGGCCATTCATTGAGGTGAGCCCAACTATATCTAGCTGGTATCTCTCAACCTCACGCACTAGCTCAGGCTCCTTCCCCACCAGAGAGGTGACATTCCACGTCCCAAAAGCCAGTCTCCGATAGCCGGGGATCAGTCTGCCAGGCCTCCGCCCTTGGCCACTGCCCGACACACACTGCACCCGACCCCTACAACGCCTCCTGCAGGTGGTGGGCCTACAGGAGGGCGGGCCCATGTCATCTCTTTGGGCTGCGCCCGGCCGGGCACCACGGGCTAATGCCCACCACCAGGACGCTCTCCCTTCAAGCTCCCTCGCCAGGCCTGGGTCCAGGGTGGGGCCCTGGAAACCCTATCCCGGGCAGGGTAAACTGGTCCCTTGTTGGTATTTCCATAAGGGGCTCTTCTGAACCGCTCTTTGTCTGGCCCCTCACCCAGGACCAATTTGCCATGGGAGACCCTACCAGGGGGACAAGCCTCCTGGACAACTTAGCTCCTGGGATCAGTGGGACACACAAACCCCTCCACCATGATAAGGTGACGATTCACGGAGGAGATATGTGACACCATATATATGAAAAGTCCAAAATTTATTGTTTTTACTTTGTTTACTGAAACATATTTGAAAACTTCCAAGATTAAAAAACTGATCTTTTCTATGAATTTTTAACCTGAAGGTGTCAAACTATGTCAATTCTTTGAATTAATGTAGTTTAGTAACAATGAAAATAGATAAATACTCCCTTGTAGCACATCCATAAATTATTAAACTTCTGATAAAAACTCTACTAGATTTATAAGAAACAGTCGATCGATCCAGTCCACACCATATTGTTGTCGCAGGCTAGATGAGACCGATGGAAAAGTTGCCAGCATCACAAAGGGGGCAAATTTTGCTGGCTGACTGGCCAGTTGTGTGTCTGTGCTGAGCAGGGGTTTTCCCCTCATAGCTGAGGGGTTTGCTGGACAAGGATTTGGAGCAAATTAGCACGCTGTTTATTTGCAAGATAGGAAGATATTCTGAGCCAATACAAAATGCACTGTTCCTTCTTCCTAATGCGTTAAATGATGGTTTAATTTATTATGGGACACTAGACAACTAAAAACAGATTTAGAAAATAATATATATAAATAAATAATCAGTGAAAAATTAAAAAATAAGACAAAGTGATCCAAAATGTAGTGAATATCAAGCGTACCGAAACAGTTCATGCAAGCATACACACACACACAGACAACCTGTAGCAGCAGGTACGGTTAGGCCTGGGCTCCATTTGAGAAGCCCCAGCTGACAGTTTATCCAATTATGACAACAGAAGAGACTGGTTACAGGGTAGTCAACTCTGAAATTGCCTGGTGTGATTCAGTGTGGCCCAGGTGACAGTATGATTCTTGACTGGGATCCCAACAGAAAATCACCTCCCACAGGGCATTCCTATTTTCAATAGCCCTGGACTGTCAACTAGATCAGAATGTGACTGACTGATAAATATAAAATCTAAACCAATTTTGAACATATTTGTGGCACAAAAGGTGTGCTAGATGTTAATTGTCTGTATGTTGGCTAAAAAGGAAACTAAACAAACTGGGAATGAATAGAAATTGCCAGCAAATGCACACTATCTCTGCGTTTGCTCACAAAGCCCTGGTTAAGTGGTCATGTGGGTGAGTCGAGTGGAGCATTTCAACAGGCTTTGTCCACCATCATCTCTCTTCAGCTGCTGTACAAACACTTCATGTTACGCAACTTCCACAATGATACAAAAAGTGTGTGCTGCTGCCGAGTTGTATCTTCATCTGTGTTTGGCCAAGGCAAACAAGAGGGGCACGCTCATAAACCTGAACTGTCTGCTCTGGCCCTTTTAAAATGCATGGCTGCAGTTATCTGATTCTCCTCTACGGTGAATACCCTCTTAGGAGAATCAAATTCAAAGTCGCACGGGGCGGAGCAGTCTCATACATGTTATAACTGGTTGACAGAGACACCTGTTGAGCAGACACTGGTGGAATAGTAGGTATCTGGGTTGAGAATGATTGAAGCCAAGCATGACATGAATTATTTTCCCCACAACAGTGTTTGGTTACAAACTTGCACTGCTTTTTTGTGCCGTGATTTTTATTTTATGTTTGGTTGATTATTTCTTTATTGTAACGATGCTTCTTGGTAATAAATCTTATACTGTTGGAAAGCCCCTTACATGGAGCCACATTTGTAAGGAAAATGCATTAGTGGGTTGAGCAGCAGAGTTGAGTATGTGGGTTGTGCCCATGGAAAACTTGCCAAATCCTCTCTGTCAGTGCCAAACAGCTTATTTTTTGGGCTTAGCTTATATTTTAAAAAAGCTAGCAGAGGTTGGCTTCTGTTCCTGGTAAGCAACAAACATGAAAGAAGAATTATTTTTATTTGGTATGTAGCCTATTCAGATAATTAAAACAGTATTTATTACTGCCCCATGCCCAATGAAAGCCGAGAAAAAAAGCAGAGAAAAAAATGCAAGGAGTGGTTGAATTACTAAAATTTTCACTTTAAATAGGTGAAACACAGCTCACGCTCCTCCTGTAATTGGTTTACATTCAGGTGATGGATAGGCTTCTTTTCTCCAGAACACTCTGAAATAAGCCTTGAAACAAGCATAATTCTTGGACCAGTTGCTTGTACTCTCCCAGCCAGACTCTTGCCAGGATGCAGTTTCTTTCCATTTTTGTGGCTAATTTCTATAAAGCAGAGTAGAAGTTAAAAGAACAAAGGAATGCAGAAGTTGTAGCAGCTGGCTTTGTAACCTAACAACGGCAAGTGCTTGAGAAGCACCCTGAAAATGAGGTCATGGATTCTTCCAGCACAGAAAATGCTGCTTTATTTTATTCCCTGGTAACAGCACCACCACCTTTTTAAAAAATACTGAAGATTTTACACAGATATTTACAAGACTACATCCTTTCTAAAATCCCAACCAAGTAGTTGTTGTGCTTAAATCTAAGCACTACAACTGCATATGAGAAAAAAAAAAACCTTCATAACACTTGGCATACATTGATGTAAGGGAACTGTTTCAATCCAAAAGTAGTAGGTTAGCACTGACATAAAGGTTCAGAAGAAAGTTTACAGATCTCAGGTTCACCAATTTATTCCTACCTTTCCAACAGACATGGTAACATTTTGGCCTAGTGGCCTTCGGACAAAGCTTTGTGTCAGTGTTACCATTTTACCTTGGTTTTCAACAATGGGACTTCATGACTTCAATAAAACACCACATCATTGGAGAAAAATAAATGAAAACTTCAACATCTTCTTTTTGGGTCAAGATTACTTTTTAGAAATGGTTGGTTGAAATCCATAATGTTTCATGCATGTCAAAGTGTTCTTCCTAGTCAATGTAATCCTAGTCAAAAACACTTCTACACAAATGTATTCACTCACCCATCCAAATCATTGAATTCAGGTGTTCCAATAGTTCAGTGGCCACAGGTGTATAAAATCAAGCACCTAGGCATGCAGACTGCTTCTACGAACATTTGTGAAAGAATAGGTCGCTCTCAGGAGCTCAGTGAATTCCAGTGTTGTACCATGATAGGATACCAGCTGTGCAACAAGTCCAAGTTGAGCCAAATCCAGCTCAAGAACAGTGCGTAGAGCGCTTCATGGAATGGGTTTCCATGGCCGAGCAGCTACATCCAAGCCTCACATCACCAAGTGTAATGCAAAGTGTTTGATGCAGTGGTGTAAATATCTCCCTATGAGCAGTGGAGACATGTTCTCTGGAGTGATGAATCATGCCTCCTGGTCTGTGTCTGGGTTTGGAGGTTGCCAGGAGAATGGTACTTGCCTGACTGCATTGTGCCGAGTATAATGTTTGGTGGAGGGGGGATTCTGGTGTGGGGTTGGTTTTCAACCTTAGTCCCAGTGAAAGGAACTCTTAATGCTTCAGCATACCAAGACGTTTTGGACAATTTCATGCTCCCAACTTTGTGGGAACAGTTTGGGGATGGCCCTTTCCTGTTCCAACATGACTGCACACCAGAGCACAAAGTAGGTCCATAAAGAAATGGATGAGTGTGTTTGGTGTTGAAGAACTTGACTGGCCTGCAAAGAGTTCTGACCTCAACCTGACAGAACACCTTTGGGATGAATTAGAGCGGAGACTGTGAGCCACGCCTTCTCCTCAAACATCATTGTCAGACCTCACAGATGCACTTCTGGAAGAATGGTCAAAAATGACCATAAACACTCCTAAACCTTGTGGAAAGTCTTCCCAGAAGGGTTTATGCTGTTATAGCTGCAATTGGTGGACCGGCATCATATTAAACCCTATGGATTAAGTTCATATGTGTGTGAAAGCAGACGAGAGGGTACTTTGGCAACATAGTGTATCTACCACGAACTCCACTATTTGTTGTTCAGTTCTGTGTCACTTTGCTGCAATTACAATGAAGCTGAGTGAAAGTTAAAAGAACATACAAATCATAAGTTGGAGGGTTATGAAATGATAATCCTAACCTGGCATATAATAACTCAGCAGCACATCTTTTGCAAGCTTCTAGAAAATGTATGAGTAGCTGTTCCAGCAGCTCCAAACTCCTGTCTTCTTTGGTAATAAATAATGTGGTTTGCTGTGAGGTTGACATGCAGCCAGCACAACTCACTTTGAAAAAAAAGAAGCACTTTTTCCTGCCTTAGTCAAAGTCGCAGTTGCCATGCAGAATATTCATCAGTTTGCCTCAAATCTGACACTCCTTTTGATGTGCCTCAAGCTTACACTGATTTGCTGTGAAGACGTTCCTCTCATTAGAAATTCTTTAAACTCACAGCATTAGCCGAGCATGACAGAATCCCTGGTGATGCAACCCCACACAGTTACTGTACAAGCACACCTATTGTGTGGAAGTTGAAGCGCTATTTATTAAAACACGCCCTTAAGAAACAAACAAGGAAGTTGCTTTGCCCTTGTCTTGTTTGCTTACTCTCTCAAGGTCAGGAGAGTCAGAGATGCATATTGATGATGGAGATGATAGGCTATCGCATGCATTGCATCTGCCTCAGAGCAAGAAGCAATCAGTGCAAGGATGAAAACAAATTAGCTTGACGAAATGTGTGGCAACTGACAGCAATTTCACGCATGCACACTCACTCACACCGAGCCATTCCCTTATATGCCTTAAAAACTGTTTTCCGTAAAGTCATCCAAGGAAACACAAGTGCAACGTCTGCAGATATTTTTCTTGTTTTTGTCATACAAACATGGAAAACAAAGTCCCAATAAATGTTCCAGCTTGCTAAGTCAATAATGCATGGAGCTGGGTAAATAATTGATCACACACTTCTCATACTTTCTGTTCTTGCCTGTATTGAATAATTAAAGGGGGAATTGTTATCTTGTGGGGTACCCCAGGGTTCCTGCTTCCCTGCAGTGGATAGAGATGTAATTACATTTCCAAGTGCAAGTAGACCTGTGTTGGGAATTAAATGGCACCTGCTAGTCGGGCAGAGTTACCTCACTGTAGACACAATGTGTGAATGAGCATGGGTTAAGTAAAGTAATATGACATGAGAGGATTATTCACACACAAAAAAAGAACAGCAAAAGAAAAATGGGCCTTGACAACTACAAATACCTCAAGATTATGAGCCAGACATCAGATATTTCTCCTCCCAGCTTTAGTTTTTCATCTGCATTTCACTTGGATTGCATGATAGTGAAAAATAATGTAGCTTCCAGCTGTGAGGCACGCAATGAGGATTTGAACTGAATCTTTCTTGTGGGACACTTTGGTGAGCTCCAACTTTGTATTTAAAGTTTTGTTGTAGGATTTTTTTTAATGCTTCCTTTTGTGATGAAAAATAAAGTTTCTAAAGTTGTTGAACATGAAAAGATTCCCAAACTATGCAGATGTTTCTCTACTGGGTAGATATTTGGTTTTTACAGCTTGCTAAGCCATAGCAGTAATCATCATGTTTCAGTTTATCTTACTGTTGCCACGTCTCTTACCCCTTTTGCAACATTTTAGTCACAAACCCACAGTGATCCTTCATGAGTGGGAGGTCTTGGTTTCCCGCTGCAGGCAGAGACCTCTCCTGTCTGTTCCATTCAGAGACGAGCTACTTGTGATATCACAGAATTAACTGTCTGCATATGTGCAGTGTTGTTCTTGTGATTTTTTTTACCAAGTCAGAAAATGTGCTAGAGAAAATCTTTCTATGTAAATGTTGAGAAATCATACCTCACCATTTTAGCTGTCATTTCAGCCCTTCTTGAGCAAAGATGCAGTAAAGACTTTAAAAACACATAAAAATAAATAATGGCAAGCTGCGCCGTATGTCTGTGACTTTGGTATAGTTGGAAAAATATTCAACAACTCCAAAGAATCAATAACTCATGATCAAAATGTTTAAATGATGACTTTTTCCAGCTGTAGACCCTTGGTTATAGTCATTTTCAAAATCATTCACGCTGCACAAATAGCACTGCATGGTGTGTGAGAAGAAAAGGATGGTCTCGTAAGAGCAACACTGGAAAAACTGAAATGTGTAAAGTATAATTTACACAGTGCAGTGTCACCAAAATCATTTCACACATCACTGGTGACAAAACAATACACAGTGCCTTTAACTTAACTGTGCTGTGCATTGTCATGTCAATCATGAAATCCTAAAGACAATGTATAAGCGTTGTATAAGCGCTTTGAGTGCTCAGATAGAGTAGGAAAGCGTTATGTAAGAACTAGTCCATTTACCATTTACATTC
This sequence comes from Pterophyllum scalare, assembly GCA_024447675.2. Taxonomy (NCBI): domain Eukaryota; kingdom Metazoa; phylum Chordata; class Actinopteri; order Cichliformes; family Cichlidae; genus Pterophyllum; species Pterophyllum scalare. The sequence continues at coordinate 30,917 of JAMQGT020014311.1, forward strand.
TGATTAAAAATGTTACTTTTAAGATATGTATGTCAATTAATGTGTTTTTTTTTCTGTTGGTATGCATTGCTGTTAGCTGCTGTTAGCTGGCATTAATGAAATTTTCTTTGAAGTGGATCTAGCATTTTTGGAGAAAAACTCTTACATGATGTGTCAATTTAATCAAACTGTTTATCAGAGTGATAAACAGGACACTGAAGCCTGACATAAGCTGGCATAATGTTAGCTTTTAACTAGCTGAGTTTCCTTAGCTGGCTCGTGGTCAGCTGTTTGGAGATGGTATACACACACACACACACACACAAATAGCCACTACGCTGGATGGCAACATACCTTCTGTCTTAGGAGCAGGAAGTCAGGGGTTCAATTCCCAACCAGGGCTCCTCAGGCTAGACCCCACCATGCCAACCAAGCCTTCCTCAGAATATGAGCGAGCGATACATGACTAGACACTAAGATCAAGGCAGCACCAAGGGAAGTTAGCCAGCTCTCACAGCTGGTTAACTTCACTGTTCCTGGGAACAGCTAAGATATTGCACAGGACCCTAAAGTTCCCAGGCCTCTGGTAGAGGACCTGAACTTGGTGAGCTGGGGTGATTTTTTTTTTTTAATTTATAAATATATCCAGTTTAAAGTTTCAGATATCGAATGTGCCCTGGCCAAATTAGAAATAAATATCAGCATTAAAATAATTACTTAAAGTGTTTATTCAACTGCTCTGTGCACTTAGTGAATGGTTTTCTGTAGCATTAATCTCTTTTGTGTTCTTTTTATTTTATCTGTTATTTTTTAAGTTTTTCATAGATTTTTAACACCATTTTATCATAACCACTCTGATTGGAGTAGGCAACAGTGACAGGGTCCTTTTGTGCAGAACAAGAGCCACATGATGCATGAAACACAATTCATTTGTGTGAGCGCACAGAGAGCCTGAAACAGAAAGACCAGCTTAATAAATAAAGTTGATCTTTATCTTTCATTGTGTTATCTCCAACAAGGGTTTTAGATTTTGTCAAGCCAGCTATTGCAATGAAACCTTGGCTGTGTTGAGCTTCCTTCATGTTATAGCCCCTCAGGCCTAAAGTTATAAAGGCTTACAATAGTGTTACTTGTCACACTCGTTTATGTGCACGTGTTGCATGTGAATTCTTGAATAAATGAATAAAATTTTTTTTTTTTTTTTTAGCTGTGTGCTTTTCTATATTACTGTGAGGAGTTCTGAGTGGGAAGGTGGCAGCCAATTTCAGGACTGTGTTTTGAGGGCAAGATTGCTGGGCATCTGAAAGGTTCTCACACGTATTTTCAGTCTTCTACACTTTCCAAAGTATTAAATAATTGACACTACCAGTGAAATTGGGTCTACAGTTATGTTACTATTTTAGTAGTTAAAATTCAGCCTCTTTCTGTGATCAGTTTCAAGAACAGCTGCAGAACAGTGCCTTGTAGGGCCATATTGAACTATGTTATGCATTTAGGACTATCTGGCTCAAATCCAAATGCCCAGTAGTAAAAACTCATTATTTTGATTCAAATTCATTTCTGGAGAGACAATGTGCATGTTTTTTTTTTTTGTGAAATATGATCCTGATGATTTAGCAAATAAATTTTTAAAAAAAAGTTTTTTTTAATTTTATTTTTTTGGCCCACCAACCACACAACAATGTGTAAAGATTTACAAATGAACTCTGCTTGGGAGGTTTCCAAACATGGAGGCTTGTTTCTATTCTGTGGATTTATGATACGATACAATAAAATACTTTTAAATGGGGCCCAAATTCATTGCAGCCCCAGTTATAAAACACTAAATAAAGAGTCTGGAGTAGTCATTCTAAATCTAACCACAGTCATATGAACAAGCATAATATTATATACACAGAGAATATTCAGCTACTTTAACAACACCTATCACGTGGCAGCATTGGACTGTATGGCACATCTCACAGCCTCACAGCAAGAAGGTTGTGGGTTAGAATCTGCTGCACCGTTTCAGTGATGAGTTTGCATGTTCTGCAGCGTGGGTGCTCTCTGGGTAGTCCAGCTTCTTCCCACAGTCCAAAGACAGTTAGTTTAATTAGTGATTCCAAATTGACCAAAGGTGTGAACGTGAGCATGAATGCTTCCCTGTCCAATGTGTTAATCCTGTGAAGGTCTGGCGACCTGTTCGGAGTGCACCTCACCTCTTCTGCTGGACTAGTGGACTCAAGTGAGAGAACTTGTAGCGATTGGCTTTAGCTGGAAAATGTGGAAGTTGGTATGAATTTTCAAGGGAATTTGGGTAGTTTTAAATAGACTTAGTAGGGGCAGATATGTTTTTCAATTATATATGGACCAATGAACCTGGGGGTGAGTTTACTGTTCCCCTCTGCACTTCTAAAGAAGCACTACCTTTATGCTGCTTCGCATATTGTTCTGCGGGATCAGAGATGGTGTTGGACAGCCAAGTATACTTTCTGAGAGGTTAACAGTGGTGCTGATAGCCTAAAAGAGACTTCAAATCAGAGTCATTCCACGGAGAAAGGAAGACAAAGTATTGTGAGCATAGGCCATGCAAGGGTGTTATGAGGTCCAAGAGTTGCACGAACACAACATTCGACATCACATGGATATTTTAAGGTAATCTGCAGAGGTATGGAGGCGGAGAAGCAGTGGAAATGCTTTCTTGTCTAGCAGGGGCATGGGAGAGCAACATGTCCTCCAATTCGAACATCAGTCATTTATTCCAAAACAGCCCATGTGAGCGTTTCCAAAATGAAGCCTCCTACATGTGGCTTCGGATCATGTGGTCATCAGTGTGTAATGTGGCTGCAGCTCATGAGCAGATCGCCTACTACTTGGAAGGTTGTTGGTTCAATCCCTGGCTGCTCCAGTCTGCATACAAAAGTATCCTTGGGCAAAATAGCTTGAATGAGTGAATGTGGCATGTTGTATAAAGTGCATTAGGTGCTCAAGTACAGTATAAAAGCACGATATAGAAGAATCAGTCTGTTTATTTAATGTTAAAGCTTTTTCTTTGGCATCTGATGCCATTTAGTCCCCATAAACTTTTCGGAAATCTGAGGAAATCCATATTTAGGTATTTATTTGGAATTTTATTTTAAACCATAGGTATTGTTTGTAAAAAAGTGTCTGCAAAAACCACCTATGAGGTTGTTTTTTTTAAAAGAAGACAGGCTCATGTAGAGTGTCTAGTGAAGCCTTGACGGGGAAAAGTTCTTTACTCCCTTCATTAAGATTTTTCATCTAGTCTAATGAACAAGATACTAGGAAATGGCATGTACAGATGTCATCGCAGGAAGCCAATTTCTAAACTGATTATTAATACTGTACAAGAAAACGTCCTGGGGATCGATGTGGAAATGTGCAGAGAACACAGCTGCTCTTCAGGAGTCCTGATGGACATTTAACAATTAGGAAACAAGGCACGAGGAATCCAGAGCAACAACCTTCTGCTGAAGGCCAGTCAGAGCTTCTGGGCAGCTTAAGCCTTACTAATACTTTATACCTGTCCACCATTTAGTTTTGTAGTATCGAATAAATGTGCCACAGGTTGGGCTTTCATTATCATTATGTCCTAGACTCAGGATGACGCTTTACAGTATTTAATGTTAATGTCCTGAACAATTAATCAGATACTAAGGATGAAAGCTAATTTCCAAGTTCTCAGTTTCTGCAGCCTAGAGTAAGTTGGCCAGTTGCCATGCCTGATCTTATGTGGATAAATGTAACACTTCATCCCCCACAGCAGCTTGCCCAGGTCTTTGCTGTAAATAAGAACCCTTTCTCAGACTGCTTGGTTAAGAATTTTATTTTATTCTCCTAATCCTGCCAAATCTGTTTTTTTTCCTTAGATGTCTTAAAAATGACGGTTTTGCTTTGTCAAATTTTATTGGTTTCTCTTACTCTGTATGCCTGCTCAAATGCACTGATATTTCCTGAAAAGTCACATGACTCAGGTTTTTATCATCATCTTGTCGCTCAGGTTGATTCATAAAAAAAGGGCACTTCACGGTTTGTTGATTCCTCAATGGGAGTCTATTCTGTGAGAGCCACATGTATTGTATCTGGTAAAATAAGTCGTTTGCAATCCATAAAAATTGTCTTTGATTTGATGTTAATGGATTTTAGAGTTGCCTAAATATATTTAGAAGGGTCTAGTTAAGGTTTTCAAGTAAGGAAAAGGGGCAGTTAAGTGTTTCCGTGTGGTCTGCTTGACAAACTGTGTGCCATTACCAGCCACCGAGGGAGCTTTTAAGACATCCCTCTGTGCTCATCATGTTCCACTCACAGCAAAAAGCTGTAGTCATCTCACTCAAAAGCCGTGCTGCAAACTAAGCCACAGCAAGGAGCACCAGACAAAACGTGCATCACAGTTTACCTCCGCTATTCATCTATGAAACATTTACAGCAGTTGCTCTGCTGTAAGCCAATTTACCTCTTAAGTCCTGGCTAACTTTTTTGTCAGTAACACCACAGAAACTGTGAGAATAACTAACCAAGGGCCTGTGAATATAACACATTTGGGGAATTTTTGATATACTTTAGTAAGTCTCTGTGTTGCCATGCAGGCCAGAGTGAGATCTAATTCAAGGCATACAGGATAAAGTCATTAAAGGTCAGTTGACAGCTATCGAATTTATACATGATGTGTTGCTGAATTATGTCTGTTTTTGTCAAACATCTTGCAAAACAAACTAACTAAACAAATGTATTATTGAAAGACTTAAAGAAAATACTTTACTAGACAGTTTGATGGAGGCTAAACTGTACAGTACACTGGTGAAGTTTACAATAAGTCTCTGTGGTGGGCTGCTACAGAACTGGTTGTTCATGGTCAGTGTTAGGTTACATCTCTCTGTCTTGGGGTGGCTGTAGCTCAGGAGGTAGAGCAGGTCACCAACTGATCAGAAGGTCGGCGGTTCGATTCCTGGCTACCTCAGACAGCATGCCAATGTATCCTTGAGCAAGATACTTAACCCCAAATGGCTATTAACAGCATGGTACAAATGAAGAAAATGGATGATCTCAAAGAAGCAGGAAAACCTGATGGATCAAGAAAGGCAGCCTCAGAGATTTTGGAGCCTCTGTGAAGAATAAGGAAAGCTTTGTGTAATGTTGGTGAGTTGATCAATGACTTTTGTTGATACTGAAATATCTCAGCAGTAACTGGGTGGATTTCCATGAAATTTATGCACCTTCATCTCACATCATTGTGAGGTTCACATTTTGGTTTTGACTGAAATGTAACAGCAGCTGCATCCCAAATCACACCTTATCACTGAGACTCCGCTGCCTTCACAGAGTGAAGGGTGTTTCTGTTGTAATATCTATTCTTATATTTTTCTTCTGTCACCCTTAGGTACTCAGAGTACAGATTCAAACATGGTTGTAGATATGTAGTCTTAATATTTACAGGTATACAAGCAGTGTAACAACTATCTCCAGTTTTTAGTATGCACATTAAGAGGAACATAGCATTTTTGACAACACCTGTCATTGCAGTGTTTCCTTCCAACAATTGTAAAGTAGGCAGGTGGCTGACAATACTGTGTTAAAAATAGCAGTGTAGTTACAAAAATAGCAATTTTCCTATACATTTCAAAACCTGCAACACTTCAGTCAAGTATTATTTTGATGATCTATTTCTGTCTTTTTGGTTTGGCACTGTCATCTATTTTTGGGATGAAGTTAATTTTATGTTTCTCTTCTCTTTCAGCTTGTGTCGGTCCCATCTCAGTTGCTCTCCTTTTATGAGAACTTTCAAAGCCATCAGTGGGACACAAAGTAGAAGACATCATTTGAATTTCAAAGGCCTGACAGAACACATTGCCTCTATCAGTGGAGTAAAGGTCCTCTTGACAAGAAAGTGCCTTCAAAATTAATCATCCACGCTGAGAGTCCTCCTGGATGCTGCTTCCTCTGCCAGTGAGGCGAACAGCCAAAGAGATTTTTGGAGAGAGCAGGAAGCCATAGCCAGACTTGATTTAAAGAAAAGAAAAAAAGAAAAGCTGAAACCCTCCCACCCTGCTAGCTGCCATTCACACAGAGACCGAACATGTATTTTTAAGGGGTAAGCGGCACGAGTTCAACTTGTTTTGTGAAAACAGGTCTTAAATTGTGTCATTTTCAATCCACCCCAGAGAGAAGTAAAATGACCCATGAAAACACAAAGCTGGAGCTTTTCCTTAGCCTCCAAAGCTCTTCTTTAGGAGACATACGGCACCAGTGAGCAGCAGACAGCCTCCAGTCATCATTGCTATGAGCTAATTAGCCATCACTAATGTGAAGCAGCTTCCATTTTTACTCACGTTGATTTACAGAGCCTGTCCCCATTACATCACCATGGAGACAATGCAGTCTTTATAGACTGTTGTGGGCTCTGCACACTAAATAATACCATGAACGAGCACTCATGGCTGCTTAGGAAAGTCACCTCTTGGACGAGGGCCACGTGTCCTCATCACCAGACGACCTGGTTGTGAGGGCTTGTGTGTTGTTTTGGTGGCCACGGGCTTTCTTTCATGCAGTTAGATCCAAGTATTTGGAGAACGATGCAACTTTTGTAATTTTGCATCTCCAGTGCAGTGGGTTTCAAATCAAACAGTGTGTTCTTCTGATCACATTGTTTCTCATCTCATCTCAGATGACAAGGACCACCGGTGAAATCTAAGTGTAATTAAAATGCTCTTTTTGTAGTCTGTATTCAAGATGTTGTGTTTTAAACACAGTAGGCTCATGTAAACATCAACCATCACATTATTAAGGTGCAGTACCTAAGTGCAGCTGGAGTGTCACACAGAGTTTCTGCTTTCTCATCTTTTTCACTCATCTTTTTTTTTTGAGTTGAAGGAAAAATGATTAGGGAAATAAGGTTGGAGACCATTTTTTTTTATATCTGACCGTGAAACTACACGCCCATTGCCTAACAACTTGTGACTGACAAGTCATTAGCCAATGAGAACACCCTGGATGATCCTCCTTTCTGACTAATAATGACCATCACAGAGCAAGGGAGCTAAGGGCCAGTTCCTAGAAGATGTCTACACAACACAACACAACAGAGGATGCTTCCTGCAGACCTTTAAAAAAATAAGTCAGTTTTAAGACACTCTGGAACAGGGTCACTTTTCAGACCTGAAAACTAGGTCCATATTTGGTACTGTCTGTGGTGTGGAGTTGTATTTTTGGCTGGTGAAGGATCTCTTAAAAGGCTGGGTAAGCTGTGGGAACTCTTATTACTCTGATGGGCACACAAATCTTGAAATCAACATCTTATATTATTTATATTACTATCAAATGGATGTATTACAATCATGTTCATCACTTTTTGGAAAATTTGCAAAATGCTCAAACTTATCATTCATTTCCTCTTTCTTGTTCTTTAATAATAGATTTTTTTATGACCAAATAAAATTAGAATAAGAAATTAAAATAAAACATTTTATTCCTGACACGGTTCTGAAACTATCATGTTAGACTCATACCTGTAAATACAAATCCAGCTCTGTTGTCTCCATAGTGAAGACAAAACAGATGCTGCATCTCCATGGAGTGTGATTTGTAAACCCGGATTGATGCGGATTTGGTGTTGGGGGATCTTATAACCCACTACTACTGTACTTAAGGTTAGCTGGTGGTGTTTAGGGTGTAGTGTAGGAGTGGCAACAATCAACTAACTTAGATACAATATTGAAACATGGCACACATAATGATGAAATATACTACAGAGAAAACCCTACAGTTAAAACAATCCCCTATGAGCAAGCACAACAGAGGGAAGGAAAAACTCCCTTTTAAAAGGAAGAAACCTCCGGTAGAACCAGGCTCAGGGAGGGGCAGTCATCTGCTGCGACCAGTTGGAGCCGAGGGGAGAGAGATGGGACAAAAGACATGCTGTGGAAGAGAGGCAGAGATTAATAATAACTAATGCAGAGTGGGGTATATAAAGTGTGAAAAGAGGTGAATGAAAAGAAACATTCAGTGCATCATAGGACCCCCCCCCAGCAATCTAGGCCTATTACAGCAAAACTAAGGGATGGTTCAGGGTGACCTAATCCAGCCGTAACTATAAGCTTTGTCATAAAGGAAAGTTTTAAGCCTAATCTTAAAAATAGAGAGGGTGTCTGCCTCCTGAATTCAAATTGGGAGCTGCTTCCACAGAAGAGGGGCCTGAAAGCTGAAGGCTCTGCCATTCTCTTAAGTACCCTAGGAACCACAAATAAGCCAGCAGTCTGCGAGCAAAGTGCTCCATTTACCACCTAATTAAAAGGGGGTTTACATTCATCTGCACCAACTTTTCAAGGAGAATGTGTGGCTGAACTGAGTTAAAAGCTGAGCTAAAAATCAACAAACAACAGTCTAGCATATGTACTTGGCTTTTCAAAGTGCTTTAAAATAAAATGGATTAATGTTTACATGGCATCACTTGTACTACGTTTTTTTTGTGTAGGCAAACTGATACCTGTCTAGCAGTGGCCCCACATCAGTTCTAAGTTCATTTATCATGAGCCTCTCTAATGATTTCAAAACATTTGAGGTAAGTGCGACTGGCCTATAATCATTGTCCTCCTGAGGACATGGCTTTTTTGGAACTGGTATTATAATGGACTTTCTCCAGATTTCCATTACCACCCTCATTCAGAGTCACTCACAAAATAACCAATTCAGTCAAAGAAGAATCCCTTCAGTCTCCAACAGTTATAGCATAGAAACAAAAACATAAACGTTGCTAGCAAACAAACAAACTTGCAGCAGGAACCCTCCTCCACTATGTTGCCAGCAGGACAGCACCATCATCAGCCTGTGTAAGTGTCAGGGACCTATGTGATTGTCGGGTATTGTATGAACCACAGACATACAGTATATACCGGTAAGACTGAAGAATTGTTTTATTTTTTATCGTATTTGGCCATTCTAACATTTTGAAAACAGAATTTGCAGATATTGCAGTGATACTATGTAGTGCCGCAGTGCACCTCCAAACCATGAAGTCAATGAAGTCAACTGGCCCAAACTAACTACTCTGATACAAATAAAGATTGATCAAGATCAAATCCAGACCTTCTGTTTGCTGCTGTCTCCACATGAGGCTATTTTTGCATTTGTGCTTCTTGGCACCTTGTTTTTGTGTAATAATAAAAATAATAATACATTTAATTTATGAACCACTTTACAAAAGTTAGATCTTTTTGTTGTTTTACCTTTTTAACCATAAATTTTTATTGTATGCAATAAAACATGGATATATAATTTTGTATAGTTTTACTGTTACAGAAAATGAAGTAGTTCAGTGTCTATTGCGGTTTCTTTTTTAATTTATAAACTTTGTTTGTTTTTTTTGCCTTAAAGTTCATCATTAATAATACTTAAATTGATAAAAATCAGTGAATATAAAAATCCATCCATCCATCCATTCTCTTCTGCTTATGCTGTTCAGGGTCGCGGGAGGGCTGGAGCCTATCCCAGCTGACACAGGGTGAGAGGCAGGGTACACCCTGTGCAGGTCGCCAGCCTGTTGCAGGGCCAACACAGAGAGACAGACAACCATTCACACTCACATTCACACCATTGGGCAATTTAGAGTGACCAATTAACCTAACCCCAGTAACTGTATGTCTTTGGACTGTGGGAGGAAACCCATCCAGACATAGGGAGAACATGCAAACTCCACACAGCGAGAGGCACGGGCTAAGGTGGAATCAAATCCAGACCTTCAAGATGTCATTCTAGCTGTGAGGCAGCAGTGCTAACCACCACGCTACAGTGCTGCCCTGAACAATAAAAATAAAAATGCTTTTTTAAATTCAGAAAACCTGCTGATGTTATATCTACATGTCAGGATGTGGTTATTTTAGGTATTTATCAAAACAATAACAAGCATTACAAACACTGGTAGTCATAAACACAAATATTAGGAATATATGCACTGGTTTGATGCTGCATCCTAAACATACATGGATTATTTAATATTTTTTAAAAATCAGAGAGAGTTGCGTGTCACGGCCGGAGCAGGCAAGGCAGGGAGGACCCCAGAGCAGGACGCAGGACAGGAGGTGAACTCAAAAAACAGCTTTAATTAAAGAGGCTGGGCAGGGACAGCTACACCAAACGAAACTCAAAAAACTGGAACACTTGAAAACTTCAAAACAAACAGAACACACAGCCATCATCACATAGATGAACAGACGACAAGGACCCAAACAAAGAAAAATCAAGGGCTTAAATACACAAGAGGACTGATGAGGGAATAGAACACAGGAGGGAACACAGGTGAACCAAATTAACCTAACGATACAGGGGGACGTAAATTAAACACAAAGCACAGGAAACACGAGACTGTCAAAAGAAAACAGGAAGTGACGCAGGGGAACAGAGACGCAGACTTGACACAAGACAAGGACGCAGACCTAAATACAAAACATAACGCTGGGCCACCGGCCCAGGACCATGACATTACGTTATTTTTTGTGCCTAACAGTTTCCCAATGTATCTCAGTCTCCACCCCACCAACACCCCCATTGTGAGAAGAAAACCCCCTACCAAGAAGATAATAAGACCGTGGTCTGAGGACTGCAGTGAGGCCCTGAGAAACTGTTTCGAATGTACAGACTGGCAGGAACTCTGCAGGCCTCAAGGGGAGGACATCGGCACCGTCACCTACTGCATCACAGACTACATGAACTTCTGTGTAGAGAACACTGTTCGAACCAAGACGGTACGGTGCTTCTCCAACAATAAACTGTGGGTGATCCCAGAGCTGAAGGCCGTGCTGAATAAGAAGAAGAGGACCTTCAGATCTGGAGACAAAGATGGCAAATACAAGATGGCAAAGAAAGCTTCAGGAGGAAGATGGAGGAACAGCTTCAACAAAACAAAGTCCGGGAAGTCTGGAGAAACATGAATAAAATCTCTGGCCACTTAAAGGACAGTGGAGGAGCCACAGTGTCTGCTGACCGGGAGTGGGCTAATGACCTGGATCTGTTTTTCAATAGATTTGACTCTGGGCCGTTAACCACCTCCCCCACCCCACAACTCCCATCTACCCCTCTTCGTATGCTGTCCCCCTTCTCTCCTGGTGGAGTGCAATCGCTCCCTGCACTCTCTTCACACCCACCCACAACAGAGCCAGCCCCACATCCACCTCACAGCTGATCAGGTGAGAAGTCAGCTCAGGAAGACAAAGATCAGGAATGCAGCAGGTCCAGATGAAATTAGCTCCAGACTGCTCAGGGACTGTGCAGACCAGCTCTGTCAGGTTGTCCTGCATATCTTCAACCTGAGCATGTATCTGGAGAGAGTTCCTGAACTGTGAAAGACTTCCTGCATAGTTCCAGTGCCAAAGATTGCACATCCCAGGGAGCCCAACCACTACAGACCTGTGGCCCTGACTTCTCATCTGATGAAGACCATGGAGAGGCTCATCTTGCACCACCTTTGCCCACTGGTGAGCTCAACGCTGGACCCCCTGAAGTTTGCTTAACAGCCCGGCATCGGGGTGGACGATGCCGTCATCTACCTGCTGCACAGATCCCTCTCTCACCTAGAGCAGGCAGGGAACACTGTGAGGGTCATGTTCTTTGACTTCTCCAGTACTTTCAACACCATCCAGCCTGCACTGTTGAAAGGGAAGCTGAAGGGAGCCAGAGTGGACAGACAGCTGACAGTATGGACCATTGACTACCTCACTAACAGACCACAGATTTTTTTCACCTTTAATAATAAACACCTTCATTTACAAATTGCATTTTGTGTTTACTTGTGTTGTCCTTGACTAGTGTTTAAATTGGTTTGATGTTCCGAAACACTTAAGTGTGGCAAACATGCACAAAAACAGGAAATGAGGAAGGGGGCAAACACTTTTTCACACCACTGTATGTCTACGGATGAGAGAAGGATGTTAGTTAAGCTGACATCCATCATGGACAACCCCCATCACCCTCTGCATGAGACCATAGGTAAGCTGAGCAGCTCCTTCAGTCAGAGACTGAAACACCCTCGCTGTAGGAAGAAGCGCTTTCGCAGGTCATTCATCCCAAAAGCAGTTAGACTGTATAATGCATCAAGATGTCATGAATCACTTGGACACTTCACCTCCACTGCCATCATTTATGCATACAGTACATATACATTTTTATTTATAACACCCTCACCCATATAATGCATACTGTGTATGCTGTATACTGTACCACCTACAAATGTATATAGTGTTTTGATATCTGTATATAGTGTTATATACATATATATTGATATGTTTATTGATATCTATTTTATGTATATAGTGTTTTTCTATTCTATTTTATCATTTTTTTTATTCATCCTTCTTCTCTGCATTGAGCTGCTGTAATGCACAAATTTCCCCATTGTGGGAACATTTTTAAAGGAACCATACTGGGAAAATACCACAAAGTGGAGGCTTTCCTTTTAGAGGGCGGCTTTGGTTTTGTAACCAAATGTCACAATACCGAAACCAACAAAGCCGTGGCTATCAAAGTCAACAAGAACTAACCCGAAATTTTGCAACAGGCAATAATAGAAATGTTCATCCTAGACAAGCTGCGATGCCTGGATCCAGACAGCTGCAATAATTGTTAAATGGAATGGCTTTTTCATCAACAGGGGGCATATCTGCTTAAATTTTGAACTGCTTGATCAAAGCCCATATGCTTACATACAAGACCGCGACAACAAAGGCCTTCCCATAACTGAGCTGAGGCCAATTTTATATCAGCTGACAAATGCCCTGTCCCACCTGAGTTCCATCGGAATAGTACATGCTGATCTCAAACCAGATAACGTGATGGTTGTGGACCGCCATCAGTCTCCCATCAAAGTCAAAGTTATCGATTTTGGACTGGCATGTCCTGTGTCTGCAGTAATTCCAAGTGACTGTGTGCAGACCATTTGGTACAGGGTGCCAGAGGTAATGCTCCGTGTTCAGGGTCCACATATCAGGCTATTGATATGTGGGCCCTGGGCCTGATAGCTGCAGAGCTGGCCATAGGGTTGCCACTCTGCCCTGGTGAAAGGGAATTTGATGTTTTCAGATTCATAATACACACTCAGGGCCAGCCACCCGACTGTGTCTTAGACCGTGAATTTGGTACAGATTATTTTTTCATACAAGAAAACTGCAGTTATCAGTGTTGGAGATTTAAGTCTGAAGAACAATTTAAAGATAGGACAGGACATCAAGCGCAAGAAACACGATACATAAAGCTCAAGCATCTTGATGATCTTGAACAATTAATGAAAATTAAAACAGGACACCATAGTGGTCAGGATTTGTTGTAACTGATTTAAGTCTTATTAAATAAATAAAAATTAAACATAAGCTAGCTGTTGTTTTGTAATTCGTGTATTACATTGTATTGTATAGTGTATAAAACTCAAGACACTGTTCCTGATGTTCCACAGACTGTCTGCACTGAACCTTCATTTGAGACATATATAAAAACCTTTTAAATTTCTTTGTGGAGGTGGCTAATGTCAGGTTAGATATCACCCAGTGCCTTTGACCCATCATGTTCCCTACTTTTTCTTCTTCTATCAGCTTAAGTCTATGACCTTACCTTTATTTATATATATATATATATATATATATATATATATATATATATATATATATATATATATATATATATATATATATATATATATATGTATGTATGTTTGTATGCATATATATATATATATATATATATATATATATATATATATATATATATATATATATATATATATATATATATATATATATATATATCATATATATATGTATATATATATAATAGGGTCCCCTACACATCCCACCTCAGCTATTTATAGAGGTGATTTCTACTTTGGAGTCATCTGTTTAACAGCAGTTTGTCCTCACATGTTGTTCCTAAAAACTGTAAGCATGCGAAAGTGCAACCTTTGATTAAAAAGTTTGACTTGGATCCTACCGTGCCATCAAATTTTAGACAAATTTCCAAGCTACATTTTCTTTCAAATATTTTGGAGAAAATTGTCTGTATACAGCTGAAAGAGCTTTTAGAGTCAAACAATGTTTTTGAGGTTTTCCAGTCTGGTTTTAAGTCTTTTCATAGCACAGAATCTGTACTACAGATGGTTTTTAATAATATTCCTTTAGCTACAGACTCCAGAGACTATGTGATCCTAGTTTTGATAGATTTAACGGCTGCTTTTGATACAGTGGATCACAGTATTTTAATTTCTCATCTAGAGCATTGTGCAGGCATTCATGGCACTGCCCTGAAATGGTTTAGGTCCTATCTGACTGACAGAAAATCTTTGTATTACTCTCAATAGTTTTAATACCCCAGGGTTCCATCCTCAGGGTCCTGCTATTTTCATTGTATCTTTTTCCCTTGGGTTCCATTTTTATGCTGATGACAGCCAGGTTTTGTCCTGACACCTTGGTGTCAAAGTGGAGCAGTACTTTTAACCTAGATAAACAGATCAGTGCAGTAGTGAAATCCAGCTTTTTAAAGCTTAGACAACTGGCCAAGGCCAAACATATTCTTTCAAAACAGGACTTTGAAATTATAATCCATGCGCTCATCATAATGCAATTGGATTGCTGTAATTCTCTCTATTTTGGAGTCTCCCAGTTATCATTGTCCCATCTTCAGCTGGTGCAAAATGCAGCTACATGGCTTTTAATTGGTACATATGTGGTGTCTGGCCAAATAAGCTGAAGACAAAACACAATATATATAAAAATGGCCTTTATTCTGAACAAACTGATCTTTAAAAGCAGAACTTTAAAAACCTTCAGGATAAAACTGTCACGAAGGAGGTGCTGCGGACTCAAAAGCAGACGCAGAGGAATCAGATTAGTGCACGGGATTTATTCACAGTGACCAGGGCAGGCGGTTTTGGGGAGTAGAGGGAAACAGGGGGGAGTTCCGGGAAAGCGAAGATCGGGCCGCTCGGTGGGCGTCGGCAGGTGACGGAGCTGCGGGTTCCAGATGGGTTTCCACTTGGCAAGGGAGGAACCTGCACGAAAAGACACTCAGGTAAGTCACAGCAAAAACACAGGAGACACACGCTAGATGGTGGCCGAAACTAACTGGTTCACAGTCAACGATCCAGCGACGGGTGGAAGCTTGCTGCCTGCTTAAGTAGAGCTGGACAACGAGATGATCAGAAACAGGTGAGAACAGCTGATCGAACATTTAGCCACACACAAGGGGGAGGAACAGGAGTAGGAAAAAAGGACATCACTGCCAGGGACCATAACAGTACCCCCCTCAACGGGAGCCACCCGGCGACCCAAACTTCTCAGGGTGCTGCCGACGAAAAGCCCGAACCAGATCCTTGTCCAGGATGTCAGACTGGGACACCCAGGAGCGTTCTTCGGGTCCGTACCCAGCCCAATCCACCAAGAACTGGAAACCACGGCCGCGGCGGCGGGCATCCATGATGCGGGAGATGGTATAAACTCGTGGCCACCGACCGGCCGAGCGGGAGGCGGAGCACCTGGAGGCAGGCACAGGGGACTGGAGGAGACAGGTTTGATTTGGGAGACATGGAAAGCATTGTGAATGCGCATGGTGCGCGGCAGCTTCAGGCGAACAGACACCGGGTTGATCACAGAGCCTATTTCAAACAGTCCAATAAAGGTGGGAGACAGTTTCTTGGACTCTGTTCGGAGTGGGACGTATCTAGTGGAGAGCCATACCTTTTGGCCTGGTTGATAGTCGGGTGCTGGGGTCCGGTGGTGATCAGCCAGCCGCTTGTTCTGTTCTTTGGTCCTGAGGAGTGCAGCACGAGCGGCTCTCCAGACCCGTCGGCAGCGACGAAGATGGTGCTGGACGGAGGGGACAGACAGATCCTCCTCGATGGCCGGTAACAGAGGTGGCTGGAACCCCAAAGAGGCTTCGAAGGGGGACATGCCGGTGGCGCTGGAGGTCATGGAGTTGTGGGCGTATTCCACCCAGGCTAGTTGGGAGCTCCATGTGGACTGGTTGGTGGATGCCACACAGCGGAGAGCCGCTTCCAGCTCCTGGTTGGCCCGTTCTGCTTGGCCATTTGTCTGGGGATGAAAACCAGAAGAGAGGCTCACCTGGGCGCCGAGGGAAGAGCAGAACTCCTTCCAAACCCGTGATGTGAACTGGGGCACTGTCCTCCGGGATCCCGTGTAAGCGAAACACGTTGTCGGTTAGGAGCTGCGCAGTCTCCAAAGCAGAGGGCAGTTTGGGAAGTGCAATGAAGTGAGAAACACTTAAGTGTGACAAACTTGGAGAATCGGTCTATAATTGTTAGGATAGTAGTGTTACCGTTGGATGGAGGGAGGCCTGTCACAAAATCTAAGGCTATGTGGGGCCAGGGCCGTTTTGGGGTAGGAAGGGGCCGTAGAGATCCTGAGGGAGGTGAGTTGGAGGTCTTGTTCTGCACACAGGTAGTGCATGCTGTCACATATTCGCGAGCATCCTTGACTAGGGTTGGCCACCAGAAGAACCGCTGCAGAAATGAGATGGTTCGCTGGATTCCAGGGTGACAGGTGAATCTGGCGGTGTGAGCCCACTGCAAAACTTGAGCCCTGACCTGACTGGGGATGTAGAGGCGGTTGGGTGGTCCGGTGCCAGGGTCTGGGTCGGCCTGTTGGGCGGTTCGGATTAGTGACTCGATCTCCCAGGTGACTGAGCCCACAATACAGGAGGTGGGTAGGATGGATTCGGGCAGAGTGGGATGCTTGGAGGAGGAGAATTGACGGGACAGGGCGTCAGGCTTGCCATTGCGGGAACCGGGCCTGTAAGAGAAAGCAAAGAACAAGGCCCACCTGGCTTGCCGGGCATTCAGGCGCTTGGCGGACCGAAGGTAAGCCAGGTTCTTATGGTCGGTCCAGACAAGAAAGGGGTGAGTAGCCCCCTCGAGCCAATGCCTCCACTCCTCCAGGGCCAGCTTGATGGCTAGCAGCTCTCGGTCCCCCACATCATAGTTCCGTTCTGCAGGGGAGAGGCGGTGAGAGAAAAAGGCACAGGGCCGCGTCTTACCTCCTGCTTGCTGGGAGAGCACTGCCCCTACTCCTGTGTCAGAAGCGTCGACCTCCACAATGAACGGTTCAGAGAGATCCGGTTGTATGAGAACAGGTGCCGAGGTGAAACGAACCTTTAGGATTTTGAAAGCTGTGGCCGCTGGTGGGCTCCACTGGAAAGGAAGCTTGGGAGAGGTGAGGGAAGTCAGAGGCAGGGTTATTTTACTGATGAAGCGTCGATAGAAGTTTGCAAACCCCAGAAACCTTTGCAGCTGTTTCCTATCAGCTGGTTCGGGCCAATCCAGAACTGCCTTGACCTTGGCTGGGTCTGCCCTTATCTGCCCTTTCTCTATGATAAAACCCAGGAACGGAATCGATTCTACGTGGAACTCACATTTCTCGCCTTTTACGTACAGGCGGTTCTCAAGGAGCCTCTGGAGGACCTGACGTACATGCCTGTGGTGTTCCTGCAATGATCTGGAAAAAATCAGAATATCATAGAGGTAAACGAAAACAAAGTGGTTGATGAAGTCGCGGAGAACATCATTGACCAGAGCCTGAAACACAGCAGGGGCGTTTGTTAGGTCAAAGGGCATGACCAGGTATTCGAAATGGCCGAGGTGCGTATTGAAGGCTGTCTTCCATTTGTCTCCTTCACGTATTCTCACCAGGTGGTAGGCGTTACAGAGGTCGAGCTTGGAAAAGACTGTCGCCCCCTGCAGGAGTTCAAAGGCAGAGGTTAGTAAGGGCAGAGGGTATTTATTCTTAACGGTGATCTTATTTAGCCCACGGAAGTCAATACACGGCCGGAGGGTTTTATCTTTCTTTTCAACAAAGAAAAACCCCGCGCCAAGGGGGGATGAGGAGGGTCTAATGAGGCCGGCTGTTCGAGCGTCCGTGATGTACTTTTCCATGGCGTCCCGCTCCGGTTTAGACAGACTGTAGAGGCGGCTGGAGGGCAGAGGGGCTCCCGGCAGCAAGTCGATAGCGCAGTCATACGGACGGTGTGGGGGCAGAGAGAGAGCTAAATCCTTACTGAACACTTTGGCCAGGTCATGGTACTCAGAAGGGATAGCCATTAGATCAGGTGACACAGGTTCAGAAGTAGAGAGAGAGGGCTCTACAGCTGGGATGGCTGATGTCAGACACTGCTGGTGGCACCAGGCACTCCAACCCGAGATGTTACGCTTGGCCCAATCAATGCTGGGATTATGTTGGTACAGCCAAGGGTAGCCGAGGATTGAGGGGACTCAAAAAGATAGAGCGTTAGACGTTCAGAATGGTTGCCAGAGAGAGTGAGTGAAACCAACTGCGTTTTGTGAGTGATCACAGACAACTCGTCGCCATTGAGGGCGGAGACCCGGAGGGGTTCGGGGAGTTTGAGTAGCGGCAATTTCAGCGCTAGGGCTAGGTCTCGGTCTATTAAGTTCTGTTCCGCTCCGGAGTCGATTAACGCCTGAACTGAGTGGCTCATGCGTGGAAGGTTAAGTTTGGCAGGGAGAATCAATCTAGGTGGAGAGGAACAGTCATTGATCTTGCCCGCCAGTTGCCACACCTTTACTGACGTGCCCGCCCTTTTGGCCGGACCGGGCAGGTGTCGATAAAGTGTCCCCTCTTTCCACAATACAAACACTCACCCTCCGCCAGCCTTCGTCTACGCTCCGGAGCTGTCAGCCGGGCCCGCCCGAGTTGCATGGGTTGCTCCTCCGGGCCGCCAGGTGCGGCATCGTCTCCGCTGTTCTCTTCCGCGGTGCCCCTGCTCCCACCCGGAAGTACGCGGCGAAAAGCAGGACGGGGGCTGTAGTCCCGGGGACGACAGCGCTCTCTCATGCTGTCGTCCAGGCGAATACACACCGAAATCACTGCCTCCAGTGATTCGGGCAGATCTCTCGTGGCCAACTCATATCTCAACTCATCACAGAGGCTGTTCAAAAAGACTCCACGGAGGGCCTTCTCCTCCCATCCTGCTTCCTCGGCCAAGATGTGGAAGTCCACGGAGAAGTCAGTGACGCGCCGCCTCCCCTGTCTCGCACTCATCAGCTTTTGCGCCGCCGAGTCTGGGCTCGTTCCTTTAGCGAACACTCCTTTGAACTTCGACAGAAACTCAGAATATGACAGGTTAGGATTGGCCTGCAACACAACCTGCCCCCAGCCCAGGGCTCTTCCCCTTAGCAAATTGACCATGTAGCCTATCCTGGAGCTATCCAAGGCAAACGCCCTCAGCTGCTGTCTGAACACCAGCGAACACTGGGTAAGAAAACCTCCACACTTATCCAACTCACCGGAGAAGACTTCAGGCGTCGGCAAGGCTCTTTCAGTGGTGTCGGAGGGTGCAGGGAGGGCGGCGGCTCCGACCGCTGATGGAGACGCCGGAGGAGGCCGGGGAGAGGAAAGGGGGGGCGTAGAGGAATCGGCGGTTTCCAACATATCTCTGAGATCTGCCAGTTGCTGTGTGGTGGCTCCCAACTGGCTGCTTATCAGACGGAGCATATATTCGTGCCGTTGAAGAGTTTCCTCCTGGATCGCCAACGTCCGGTTAACGGGGTCGGCGTGGATCGTTCTGTCACGAAGGAGGTGCTGCGGACTCAAAAGCAGAAACAATCCCTAATTGAGTGCACAAACAACTATAGTGGCTTAGTTTCCTGTTTCAACAAGAGAACAAAACATCAGCTACAAGAAAATCCACAAAGTTATACATATTAAAGAATGAAATACATACAATACTAACTTCTATTGCATTGCCTTGGGCCCCGCCCTCAAATGCACAACTGAGATAGTCCAGCAGTTCTATAAGGAACAAAAAAAAAAGGAGACATCACCTTCACTCAAGGTCAGAAAGAAAACATGAAATAACCCAATATAATACATGGGAAATACTACGCAAGGCAAGGGAAACACATGGCCCTCATCCCTTCAGGCCTGCAAGGTCATTCAGCCTTAAACCACAACAACAAGCCTGCAGATATTGCACAAACACTTAAGCTGTGCATTTTCAAAATAACACATCCACATAAAACATATATAGATATATCTGACCTAGAGCTACATAAGCTGATTCCTTATATGACAGTTTACCTAAACCTTACCCACCGATGGCAGTGGGAAACATCTTCCCACCCATTTTCCACCCGGCTACACTCTCTCCTCTTACAAAGTCAATGTCCCCACTGACTTAACTCAAATTCTTAACCTCACTAATAGCTTCCCTGAAGAAAACAGTACCCATACTGGTTAGTAACAGACAGTACATCAGGACTAATTGAGATTGTACAACAAACAGACCCGGACAGATGATGAGGATTAGGATACATCCCTGCATTTGACCTTTGACTCTGACGGGGTGCTGGAGTAGGTACTGTCTCTTCAACATTGTCCAGAAATCTATCACAGGTGAATCAAGGGCAAAGGGCAAAAGGGCAACTAAATTAGCCCTTTCCTCAGGGAAAACTCCCACATTTAAATGCTCCAGCCATGAATGCATCTTAGTTTCTGACACTTGAACCACATTCCCCACAATTGATACTGCTTCATTATCAGCAGAAATGTGATTTAAACACACCTCAGTTGTGTCCTCAACACATTCAACCACACTCCAAAGCCCAAGCCTTGTCCTTGGTTGCAACCACAGTTCTTCTTGGGAAAAATTCACTACTTGGACTGGAAACACAGATTTGTCAGCTTCAGCCAAGGTGGGAATTACGGATAGACCACCAGATACTTCTACTCTTAAGTATCCTAGGAACCACAAGTAATCCAGCAGTCTGAGAGCAAAGTGCTCCATTGGGGTGATTTGGTACTATGAGGTCTTTAAGGTAAGGTGGGGCCTGATTATTCAAGACTTTGAATGTGAGGAGAAGAATTTTAAATGAATTTCTGGATTTAACAGGGTACCAGTGAAGAGAAGCTAATATGGGAGAAATATGCTCTTTTTCTAGTCCCTGTCAGTACTCTAACTGCAGCATTTTGAATCAGCTGAAGGTTTTTCAGGGAGCTTTTATGACAGCCTGATAATAATGAATTACAATAGTCCAACCTAGAAGCAATAAATGCATGAATTAACTTTTCAGCATCACCCTGAGACAGAATATTTCTAATTCTGGAAATATTGCGCAAATGCAAAAAAGCAGTCCTACATATTTGTTTAATATGTGCATTGAAGGACATATCCTGGTCAGAAATAACTCCAAGATTTCTCACAGTGTTACCGGAGGCCAAAGTAATGCCATCCATAATGCCAGTAAGTATCTGGTTTGACACCATGTTTCTAAGATTTTTAGGGCCGAGTACAATAACTTCAGTTTTATCTGAATTTAGAAACAGGAAATTAGAGGTCATCCAGGTCTTTATGTCTTTAAGACATCCCTGCAGTTTAACTAATTGATGTGTGTCATCTGGCTTCATGGACAGATAAAGCTGTATTTCAGTATGATATGCCTTTTAAAACTATGTTGTGTCCATGACACTGAGGAGGGTGGGACAAGTATCAATGCAATCTGAGAAGGCTTTTTAGGAAATATGTGATTTAGGATGTTTGACCTGCTTTTGGACATATTGGACTGTTTTCATCCAAAAGATGTATATTTTTGCATAACTATGCAAATGCATCTAATTAGAGACTAGTAAATAAGCCATTTGTAATATGTAAATAATAATTATTCAGCATACAGAATTGCTGGAATAATATTGAACACAAATCGTCAGCAATTTGCCCAGTGCTGCAAGAAGTGTGGAAAATATGTTATTACACTGTTATAAGATTATAACGGGTAACTAGACACAAGAGGAAGACTTAAACTACAGCACAAGGAACAGAGACCAGGACTAAATCCACTTAACAGGAGAATCA
Organism: Pterophyllum scalare; assembly: GCA_024447675.2. Taxonomy (NCBI): domain Eukaryota; kingdom Metazoa; phylum Chordata; class Actinopteri; order Cichliformes; family Cichlidae; genus Pterophyllum; species Pterophyllum scalare. The sequence continues at coordinate 52,742 of JAMQGT020014311.1, forward strand.
ACCAGACACAATAAAATGCGAAATAGAACCGGGAACACGGGAACCCAGAGAACTAAAACAGGATTAAATAGAAAGTGAGCAACAGCCAAGAACAGAACTCAGAAAACTAAACTAAGAAGCCTGAGGACATAAAAAATGAAACCAACCAGGAATTACCAGAAAAAGACAAAAATTCAAAACTGCAAAAACACTAACATTAACAATAGAAATAGATAAAAGAAAGTCCAAAAACTATAAATGCTGGGTGATAAACCCAGGACCATGACAGTAAGATCCAAGCAAATATATTTTAACTAGAAACACATGACTGAGGACAGTGACACAGGCTGACAGGTTGTGTTGTTTCATAGAGACATAGTGACATGATAAATACCATACTTAACCAGCTAGCAATAGCTAACTGTGTTTGGAGTAGGTTACCAACTAAACGTATTGTAATTGCTCATGGAAACATAGCTTTGTTTTTGTTTCTTCCTCTAGTCTTCTCCTTTTCTGCCTCTCTGCCCCAGAGGGACAGGTCCTTTCTGTCACATTTCTGTTCTGGAGCTTCATCCACAGATGACTGTAACTGATGGACCATCAGGTCACGAGCACTGCTGATGCGAATGCCTGCCCAAGCTACCTGAATGCACACTGACACAGGAAGTCAGATGTAGCCTACTCATTAAATTAGTATTGTTACAACTGTACAAATCTGGACAGTTGGAATAGCCTCTTCTTTCTTTTAGGACATTGGCATGTGCAAAAAAAAAGTTTCATGACAAATGTGGGTGAGCTTGGGGACGGCCTATGCAGCCGCATATGTCGCCTATGCCTCAGGTCCACTCCTGAGGTAGACAGTGGTAGACATGGCAGAATGATTTAAACCTAAAGCCTAGTTCTAACCTCAAGAGCAAACAATGAGACAATCATTTTACTAGTGGGCAATCCCCACACTCCTTTTTTAAAAGTAACCTTGCTTATAAGAGTTGGTGCAGGGGTTAGTTCCGGCTGGTTCTGGGCCATAATTTGTCAATCAGGACTGGAATTGAGCTTAGAGCTGCTCAGCAGTTTTAGCTTTGCTTTTAATGTTCTCCCTGTTCTGAGACAGCTCACATTGATGTTTTTTAATTATCCCTCACTAGACCCAAGTGATGTCAGGCCATAGTCAGTATGAAAAGATGGATATAGCTACTCTGACATCACACACTGGTTTCTGAAGTCCCATTTTGAAGCCATCGCCATCTTGGATATGTCAAGGAAGGGCAGGTCTGACTGTAAAACTGCAAGCTGATTGGCTAATGACTTGTGATTGATAACTTGTTAGCCAGTGGTGGTTTCATACCACAGATGCTCCTCCATTTTGAAACATGCAATGACTAAAATTTAGAAAACAGACATTTTTTTATTTTGACCCAAAACAAGTGATTGAGCACATAAACTCAGCAGGAGCGTGTTTACAGAGGTCAAGTCAGAAAAAACTGTTGACCCATAAACTTCTATAGGGCCAGAAGTCTTTTTGCAACCACAGCGATCACCATCTGGTGGCTTTCAGACAGAATGCAGGTTTCGGGCACTTCCACTTTATTTTTTCGACCTGGAAACTGTGTCTATATTTTGTATTTATGTATGTGTCAGACACACGCTCACTTTAAAACATTAGAAATGAGTACAGAGTTTAGAGCGCTGCTTGCAAAATGTTTCAACTTAATCCAGTATAATCAGTTTGTCTTGAAAAGGCAGAGCATTTAAGTTTACAGGGTCAGGTTTATCAAAAGGTAGCTTAATGAGGAGTGTGCAGAAACATGCAGATTTCTACCCTGTGAACTCTAAAGTGACTTAGTTTCTTTCAGTTGAATCCATGTCATGTCAGGGGGAGAATCAATCTACAGGGTCAGGGGAGGGGAGGAATGACACAGCACCCATCGCTCACCCACACAGCATCGCTCTGCTTCTGACGGTAATCCCTGCAATGATGGGAGGAGTGTGTGACAGAATGGGGAAGAAAAGTGATAGGGTCTCTCCATCACAGCCAGCGCTCTGTCAGCACGTCTCAACCACTTTTTTTCCTCCTCAACTTCAACTTTGTAAAATCATACTTACCCCCTGGAAAAAGCTGCTTATAGTAAACCAAGACATTATTTTCTTTCCATCTGCAGATGTCCATGCTAATGGGGCAATATTTATTGTGCTAATCATTTGGCACTGACAAACCTGCACTGTCTGTTAAGAACAGCTGATAATTTTAGACAGCCTTGAATTCTCTCTCACTGCAGCCCTCATCATCTTATTTTAAATCTAATCAAATTTCAATGAACTTTGCATTCTCTCAAGCCTGTAACTCATCTAATATGCACCCTCTCCTTTGGGGGGCAGAGCACATAATCATTTTAGAAGCACCGTCATTTCATCTCTCACTGTTTCCACCCTAGTGACTTTGAGCAATATTTTAAGAATCTTAAAAGTGTGGACGTGAAGTGACTCTCCATTTCACACTTAAAGCTTGGCATCTGTTGTTAAAACAATTTTTTCCATACTCCACCAGTCCATAAGGAAGGGGGGCCCTCAAAGCAGCATCGTTTTTGATATTGAGAGCCAAGGCGGATTCTTAAAATGTGATAAAGAAAAGGAATGTCCTGCATAATATGGTGCAAGTGATCAGACAGCAGTCTTTGCTTTTTAGCACTCCTCTGTTCATGGGCAGCAGTCCATAAGCTGCAGCTGAATACTAAGTGCTTATCAGAGATGGTGGTGGGCCAAGGGCCAGAAAGTAACACAAGTAGCAGCTGTGTTGTGCTCTATCATGCCACAAAGATTCACAGAGCCACTAACTTTGATCCCAAACGCAGCACTATCTGCACTATGCATTCCATTGTGCAGCCAATTTTCTTCATTATATTGACCCTAGATATGAGACAGTGGACCCATGTCAACAACAGTCTACTACTGCCTGGCCACCATCATTTATTGGCATCAACAAGGAGCCACTGCTACAGAAATTAATGGCACATAAAAAGAGCCTGTTAGAGCATGCCAGGCCTAAAAGTACAGTTGAAATGTGTCTGAATATGGCTACATAATCTTATATTAAATATTGCATCAACAAAACCTAAAGCTAAATACTTTGTTTTAAAACTGTATGTAACAGTTAAATAAAAGGTAAGAACTGAAATCAAACTGATAACAACAACAAACTGATGTAAAGGCCAAATGAAAGGGCTGTATATTTGAATTTTGAATTTATTTACTTAAAAGGGACAGCGCCGATTGATAAACATCTAAATGTAAATATGCCAGAATTAGAAAAAAGGCTACTTTTCATCTGTAGTCCCTGGCAGGTCAAAGATGAGGGGGAGAAAAACACTGTCAGACAATGTACAACAATATAATCTAGACAACAAATGCCTTGAATTACACATGAAAATCCACAACACAATAAGAAATTGAACTGAAATGTAACTGATGAGTCACAGGAAAAGGAACGTTTTTACATTCTTGTTAGAAACAAAGTTCACCCTATGATTCAATTATAGGACCATGTTTAGCAGGAATAAGTTGAAGTAATTGTTTTCCGTGTAAATTCATCAATCTCTCACATCAGATTGGAGGGATTTTTGCCCACATTTCTTTACAGGGATGCTTCCGGTCAGTGTTTGCAGACATTCATTGATAGAAACCTTTCTTAGGGTCCCACCACAGTATTTCAGTCAGGTTTAGGTCTGGAGTTTGACTGGGCCATTGCAAAATCTTGATTTTTTTCTATTTCAGCCATTCTATTGTAGATTCGCTGGTGTTCTTGGGATAATTGTCCTGGTACTGTACATGATCTAATTTGGGCTAAACTTTGGCTGTCACAGTTCAAGGTGCTCTGGTTCTGTGGCTGCAAAACAAACTCAAATTATTACCCCTCCGCCACAGTGCTTCAAAGTTGGTATGAGGTGTTTGTGCTCATATGCACAGCACCATGTTTTTATTAAAGAGAAGAGGCTTTCTCCTGGCAGCCTTTACCAAACAACCCATACTTGTTCAGTCTTTTCCTAATTGTGTTGTCATGAACTTGTAACACGCTAACTGGGGCCTGCAGAGTCTAAGATGTAGCTCTTGGGCCTTTTGCATTGCACGGTCTGAACTTGGGGGGAATTTGCTGGGATGTCCACCCCTGGGCAGATTGTGGTATTGTGCTAACACACACCTCTCCAGACCAGCAAACTGCCAAAACACACTTTGTGCATTTGATTAGCTGCACATTACTGCTACTTACCATTTAAATTTCTATGGAAGCAGTAAGGCTGTACTCCCTGCAGTCCTGTGAAAACTTTCTTTTCCACTTGACTATAAATGTTGTTAGTGATATTTTTAAGTTTTTGTTGACTAAAACTGGATTTCACTAGTCTAAATGAAATGTGGCCACAGCTTTAAGTTCAGCAAAATCAAATGCACAACTGAACATTGCGAAAGGCCTTATCTGAAAGGTCAATGTGGTGCAAGAGAATCAAGGAACAAGATGAAATCTAAAATTATTCAGCGCATACTGTATGTCCCATCTTTTCTTTAAATCTACTCAGCAGAGTTTATAGGCTTCATTCTTCTTTGATTGCCCATCAATAGTACCATCAGTAGTAAAAAACCATTTCAAATGCAAATGCATTTGCTATTAGAATTCAAAAGGTTCGGTGTAGTCTCACATGTCGTATGCAGATTTATTCATTTATGCTGTTTGGGTTGTGAATAGATAGATAATGGTATCCCTTCAAAGCAGATAACGCAACATCAGCATTACATCGGTTGCTAGGAGGAAAGTATGTGAATACTTGAAGCAAAGAGAAGACTAAGTGGATGTAAGGTGGATTTGAGTCTCCAGGGAAATACAGAGCCTCGAGTCATAGGCTGATGAAACTAGGCTCTAATACTGATGGTCTGGGTTTGTGTGGGCACGGTTTTGTATAAATTAATAAAGTGAAAAAAAAATCAAGCGCTGTATGTGTGTAAAGGTTGTAATTATAGTAATATAAAGACTTTTACAGAAACATATGCTGTGTTTTCTATCCAAGTGACTAGTTGCATGTAAGAAAATTGAAGTTATTCTATTTTTTCATAAATTTTGCTCTCACTCAATTAGTGCCTAATTCCCCAAAAAACTTTCCTAAGAGAATGAAAATGAGAATATTTCTAAGTGACCCTAGTATTATTTTTTTTTGAGTGGTACTTCTGGTGTTCTGATTCTACATGTGTGCTGTCACCATGTCAATATCTCAAGAGCTCTCTAAGGTCATCAGAAAGGAAGAAAAGGCTGTGGCATCTTTGAGCTGGCAAGAGATTTTAAAGCTCTCAAAATGATCTGAAATGAGGTCTTCCTCTGTAAAGAAATATGGACAGCCAGTGTCACAGACTGCTGTACAATTATTCAAAATGGCTACAAGAACCTATTTATGCTAAATACTGGTCCTGGCCTGCAGTGGACTTTTTTACACAGAAAATATTATATCTGATAATATTTTTTTTTAATTATGTGTTTGAAAAGGTCATGTACTGTTCTCAAAGAAGCTCCAATGCTTACTTATTTGACCTTCACTATATTTGTCATGTTTACCACATAATTTCTGCTATGATCTGATGTGTTAGCCACAAAAGAGTTCCGTTTTCTTGAAAGAGAGAATATGGAGGAGATCTACTCATGTCTGCACCGGGCTAATTATGAGGTATTTTTACTCATAATTTGTTTCCTTTGGACACACTCATGCACTCTATCTCTCCAAGCCCACCTGTACTGATGCTATTTGCATTTCTTATGCTAATTATTTATGTGATGTTGGAAGCAGATAGACTGGACATTCTTGGCACCTGTGGCTGCCTGGATAGTATGAGAGAAGACAGTAAATCTGCAGTGGCTTAAAATGAAGCAAACACATGCATATGCTAAAGGGAAAAGGCAGCTGTGATTTCACAAACTAATGCTTCACCCCCCTTCCCCCCTCAACTCCCACCCCCAGCTCAGATGATTTTGCTGTTTGCAGCCTCTTAAAAAAAAACTAGTTCTTCCTTCAGGAAAAACATTGTCTTTGAATTTAGAAAGTAGGGCGGTCGACAGATGAGCGGCAGCTACAATATGTCCTTCCTTGAGGTAAGAAGGAGCTGACAGTGATATTATTGATTATCTTTGAGCTTACCTAGCTTCTATCTTTGACAGAATAATTGCTATCCTGGCAGGTCTCCAGCCTGCATCGTGTCCTTGGACTCTACTGGCATTATATGCTGCATATGCCACTTGTATGACTTTATAACCCTGATGAGATGTGTGCAAGTAATACTGTAACTGCTCATTTAACTGAGTAAAAAATTAACAGTAAGTCACTCAGTATATGTTGTAAGTCCACAGTCTTGAAGGTCCAATTCACAAAAATTGCTTAAAACATAGTTCACTCAGTTTAATACAGCTAGAGTTTGGCATCTAGACTCTGAGCTCCTGGTTACCCAATAATATGCCACATTTATAATTGGGGAGTGATGCGTAAATATTCTCACCAAGCCTACGGAAGGATGTTGGGTTGGTGGATGGGTTGAAACAGTAAGTAGTGATACAGGGTGGCAGCTGTACTGTCAGGAAGAGATGGTAAATTGCACATCTCAAATAGACATCTGAATTGTGAGGGTGTGATGGAAGTTGGATTGCCTGTCTGGACTAGCTTGCAGGTTTTCTGCGATTGTTGACAAAATGTTTATATTTCAGTAGGATGAAAGGAGGAAGAAATAAAATAAAATAGAATAAAACAGAAAAACATTATATACATAAAAACATATACCAATACACCTTTACACATGTACATCAAAACACTATATACAGATATCAAAAACACTATATATATTTGTAGCCAAAATTTTTAATTTGTACAGAGCATACACAGTATGAATTATGGGTGGGAGTGTAGATAAATAAAATGTGTATGCACTATATGTGAAGGTACACTGTGTGCATAAATGATGGCAGTAGAGTAAAGTGTCCAAGTGACATCATAAAGTGTTATACAGTCTAACTGCTGTTGGGATGAATGACCTGCGAAAGCGCTCCTTCCTGCAGCGAGGATGTTTTAGTCTCTTACTGCAGGAACCTCTCAGCGCACCCACGGTCGCATGCAGAAGGTGATGGCGGTTGTCCCTAATGGATGTCAGCTTTGCTAACATCCTCCTCTCACCCACCACCATCACAGACTCCAGAGGACATCCCAGCACAGAACTCGACCTCCGCACCAGTTTGCCAATCCTGCTCCTGTTCCTTTCTACTGAACAGAAAGGGTGACAGGACCATGCCCTGCGGCGCCCCCGAGCTGTACATCAGACACACTGTCATGGTACCTCACATACTGTGGCCTGTTGGTGAGGTAGTCAGTGGTCCATACTGTCAGCTGTCTGTCCACTCCAGCTCCCTTCAGCTTCCCTTTCAACAGTGCAGGCTGGATGGTGTTGAAAGCACTGGAGAAGTCAAAAAACATGACCCTCACAGTGTTTCCTGCCTGCTCTAGGTGAGAGAGGGATCTGTGCAGCAGTTAGATGACAGCGTTGTCCACCCTGAGACAAAATGCAAAGTGTCCAGCACTGGACTCACCAGAGGGCGAAGATGGTGCAGGATGAGTCTCTCCTTGGTCTCCATGGGCCACAGGTCTGTAGTGGTTGGGATTCCTGGGGTGTGCGATCTTTGGCACTGGAACTATGCAGGAAGTCTTCCACCGTTCAGGAACCCTCTCCAGAAACATGCTCAGGTTGAAGATATGCAGGACCACCTGACAGAGCTGGTCTGCATAGTCCCTGAGCAGTCTGGAGCTGATTCCATCTGGACCTGCTGCATTCCTGATCTTTGTCTTCCCGAGCTGACTTCTCACCTGATCAGCTGTGAGGTGGATGTGAGGCTGGGTTGGGGTGGAAGATGGAGCTGGCTCTGTTCATTGTATGCTGGGATTGCTTCACCTCCCTTCAACTCGAAGCTGCATATGTTTAGAAGATGGAATAGATGAGAGCTTTAACTCCAATTGGCCTGGAAAATACCCTCTTCTTCACTTAGTCTGCACAGTTTGAGTCTCTTTATTTATGATTGCTGTGATACCATCTCAAGATTGCTGTGGTATTGGTGTTAAACTGTGACAAGTAGAACCTTTTAATGAGGCATTTATGCAAGTGAAAAATGACAGTAACACAGCTTTTAATTTCCTTATTACATTATTATTGCTCATTATAGCAAGACACCTGCGATACTGGTGAGATATTAACTAAGAAGCCAGAGTCCTGTGGGCTGTGGTGACAACAGGAGCTTGATGAGACTGAGGCATGGCGACTGCAGAGAGAGGGGAGCGCACATGCACGGATATTCAGACACTCCTGCTGCATGCAGACAGTGAAAATCCTATTTGTCACGGAATTGTGTGAGGGGCTTTAATTAATAAGGCTTGTGCTGGTAGAAAATTGAATTAGGTGATTACGGTAAATAACGTGGTGGTAATTCAAGGAATGGAATCATATTTGGGATGCAAGTATATCACCAGCAATGATGGAACAAGGCATAGCAGGTTATAGCCAACTGTAAGCACACAGTGCTCAGAATTTTTAACATGACAAACAGTTAAACCAACTCACACTGAACCCTTCACTGGTAACTGATTAAAATGTCTATGATCTAGCCAAAGCTCTAAGCACATGACAAGAGCTTATGAAGACTCACAGAGACAAAGACGTGGCATACAATGGAAATACACCAAGCCTACATGCACAAATATGACTACACAGTTTACTTAATAGTTTGACAGATACAAATTTTGCATTCTTTAATATTAACCTGATGGGATCCGGCTTCATGTCATAGAAATAAGGCCCTGGGTCTCTTTTCTTATAATGCTAAAGTCACAACATCAGACATCAGACTAAACATCAGACTAAAAAACATTGATGCATCACTTTCCTACACAAAGGTTACAAAGGAATAAAAAAAACAGCCAAACATTATGAATTCATATTGTTGTACCTGGTCAGTTGATAATCATCCACTTATGCCCACTAATTAAGGCAGGCAAAGCCATTCATTACTTTATTTGAATAAGATTAAATATGGTTCCATATTCTCCTGCTGATATAACTACACATTACTTTCTCCTCATGCTGAAAGTGGGAAATAAATTCCCCTGTTCTTCTCTCCCTCCTCTCTCCTTATATGTGCAAAGTTGCACATATACAGCTCTGCTGATCTGAGCCAATGCAAAGTAAGCAATTAGTGTTATAGCTAATCATGTGCAACATTAAATTGCACCAAGATAGTACGTGCTGCGTAGCAGGTACTTGGTGAAGGTGCTGTACATTTGTTGGCTGAACTCTTTGACACCCCATACAGCATCATAACCCAGTGTGTATTTGCTGTCTTTTTATCCTGCTTACTTCAGCAACATTTTCAAGAAGACACACTCTGGCTATCTCTCTCTCTCTCTCTCTCTGCAGAGAACTTCTCCCCTATGCTGGCTGCCATGCAAACAGTCTGTGTACATGCCCTGGTTTTCCCAGCCAGCTCTCCTCTGCAGAAGGATTTCCGAGCAGAAATACTCTGCCGCCACATGGGAATCCCTTGGTTGCAGTGACTAATGTGTTGTTGGTGTCTAAGCTGGGAATACTGACAAATAGGTGCAGTCAAAACAGTGATATACTGCAGCAGTTAAATGAAGTTAAGTGTATGAATCAGAACAGGAGCTTCTGTACCTTATGCTGTCTCTCTGAGGTAAGCTATAGGTCTTCATTAATCACTACAGAGCTCTGTGGTGATATAAAGAATATGAATGATCCTGATGGATAAGTGGGCTTATTGTATGCTTATTTACCTTTAGCTGAGAGCTACAGGTCTGGATCTGGGTCTTGGTAAAAATTCCTGGTTTCTTTTCTCTAGCTGGAAATTTACACAACACCAAATTCAGCCAGATTCAACCACACAAACTGGTTTGAATGCAGAAGCTAGTAGTTGTTTTTAACCATATGCCATACAAATATAACTGCTGCGTAGCTACCAGAGCTAACTGACAGAACTCGTGTTAGCTCGTTAAGCGGTGGCATTTAAGAAGCATCCACACAGGACGTGATTCACAATGATTATGCAGAAACTGTAAAAAGTCATGTGAAGAAGGCAGGTCCCAAGTTAAATTTTTCTCAACCTTAAAGTAAGAGATTGAAGTGACTGCCAATCAGAGAGAAGGACGCTGTTAATTATGTCAAGACTGTTAATCGTTAGAGGGTTACCAGGGCAACTGGAGCATGCAATGTCCACTAGCAACTAACAAACCATTAGCATCAAAATTCCTTTTTGAATGACAGGCATAAGAAATTGTATGAAAATTTAAATTTTCGCTGGTCAATATGGATGTGACTAAAATTGAGCAAAAGTAACACAACGTATCAGACATAATGTTTTGCTAATGCTGTTTTGCTTGTAAAACTACCTAGGTTAGCATTTTGCATATTTTCTACTCTTCATGTCTTCATTTTTATATTCATACAGCATCAATTACATGTACAAATGAGAATGTAGTATAAGTTTGTACTGCTTTCATCTACATTTTGGGAAATTAGGCTACAGATTGTGACCATATGCAGTATGAGTGCTGGACAAAGCTTAAGGGTTTGAAGAGTGATGATAAAATGGAAGCAATTATTATAGGCAACTAAAATTATGTCAAAAGTCAAGTTGCCGATAATGAAATGTGAACCCTAAGGCACAGGTTTTCTGATACAATAAAAACTTGCACAGGAGAGGACGGCAGCAAGGAGAGTTCCAGGAAACTGATGTGGTCACTGAAAGAGGTCTTACTGGGAGAGCGGAGCAGGTGGTTAGTTCAGGTAAGTTAGTGGAGATTCTACAGAGATGTTGTAAAGTATGGTTTACAAAGCCTGTGAGCTAGCTTACTTTGAGATGCCAGGGAGGATACGCAGAGGGGGCCACTGGTTTCTGACAGTAGCTAAGGTTGTAGGAGGGTTGACAGGCAGATGGAGTAGATGTGGCAAGTATTCCTGGGAAGGATTCCAGGTGGAATGGACCAGCATGATGGAAATAGGTAAGTTTATCTGTAAGGGAATACTGGAAAATAGGGAAACAAGGACCTTAGAATTGTGAGTCTACAGGGAGGCAGGAGAGCCATTAAAGAGCCCGAATGCCACTCTGGAGTGAAAGACAACCTGGTAGTAACTGGGTGATGGAACTGGTCCTTAAATACTGACTGTTGATGAGGCTGATGAGCAACAGGAGAGCTCCCCAACAAGTGGGAACCCAAGGCTCCACCCAGAGGTGGATCCACACCTGCCCAACCCAACCTAGACTCAGAGAGTCTAAACAAAAAAAAACAAAAAAGTAAAAAACAAAACAAAAACTAGACTTTAAAAAATAAATACTTAATGAAAAGACAGAGTAAAATGTTCTTAGTTTTAGTCTTTGTTAATTTGGTCAAATTTGTCACTCCATCCTGCCCGATGAGGCTTTGGCGCATCTGTTTATTTCAATTGGACATGTCTAGTAGACTCATCTCTGTGCTTGTCCTGTTAGAGATTAGAGCATGCCATAGGTATTAAAGTTACTGCATTGCAGATGTTTTAATCATAGTCTTCTTCACACACTAAGGTTAATTATGGAGTTCCACAGAGTGCTGTGGTGGGGCCAATTTTATTTACACCATTCATGCTTCCCTTAGGCAGTATTATTAGAAAACATTCCATAAATTTTAATTGTTATGCAGATGATACCCAGCTGTATCTATCCATGAAGTCAAATGACACTCATCACTTAGTTAAACTGCAGGAATAAAAGCCTGGATGACCTCTAATTTCCTGCTTCTAAATTCAGATAAAACTGAAGTTATTGTACTTGGCCCCACAAATCTTAGAAACATGGTGTCTAACCACATACTTACTCTGGATGGCATTACCTTGGCCTCCAGTAACACTGTGAGAAATCTTGGAGTCATTTTTGACCAGTTTATGTGCTTCAATGCACATATTAAAAAATATATAAGTAAGAGTAAAATGGGAGACAGAACCTTCAATTTTCAGGCCCCTCTTCTGTGGAACATGCTCCCAGTTTGAATTCGGGAGACAGACACCCTCTCTATTTTTAAGATTAAGCTTAAAACTTTCCTTTATGATAAAGCTTATAGTTAGAGCTGGATCAGGTGACCCTGAACCATCCCTTAGTTATGCGACAATAGGCCTAGGCTGCTGGGGGGTTCCCAGTGATTGGCACTGAGTGATTTTTTTCATTCACCTCTTTTTACTCTGTTTATACACCACTCTGTATTTAATCACTAGTTATTATTAATCTCTGTCTCTCTTCCACAACATGTCTTTTGTCCTGTGTCTCTCCCCTTAGCCCATATCTTGTTCTGCCGGAGGTTTCTTCCTAATAAAGGGGAGGTTTTCCTTCACACTGTTGCAAAGTGCTTGCTCATAGGGGGTTATTTTGACTGTTGGGTTTTTTCTGTAATTATTGTAGGGTCTTTACCTTACAATATAAAGCACCTTGATGTGACTGTTTTTTGATTTTGTTGTGATTTGGCACTATATAGATAAAACTGTCTGTCAGGTGGTCCTTGAAAATAAGATTTGAGATGTCCACATGAATGTGAGTTTAAAACACAATGTGTTAACATTGTAATATCTACTCTGAACTGTTGGACTCTTACCCCTGACCAATACCATCCATACGGTAATAATTAAAAAAGAATAAATGCAACACTGAATATATAAAAACAAAACTAAAAGACTGAAGCAGGCAAATTTACTCTGAAACCGAAATCAACTGAACTGAATTCAAAACAAAACCTCAAAATGAAATGGAAATTTAAAAAAATAATAATAATTGCAAAACAAAAAACTCTATATATATCATTTTTATTAATCAAATTTAATAAATTACTGGGAACTATCTTGAAGAAAGCTGAGTACGATCAATGTTACAATACTTGCTGCATTGATTCCTTGTCTGCATGATGTTAATGTTTTATCATCAGCTGACATGGTTTGATAGATATCATTAATTTCTCTGCCGTGTTGTTACAAAATGGCATGTCATTGTGCTTCCATCTTTTTCAAGCAAAGGTCGCCTACATTGGCATTCTGAAGCAGAATTAAATTCCCATAACTGAGACAGAAATCAGTCTCCACACACGGGACCAAACAGGGCCAAGACGGCCCTGTGAAAAGTTCATTTAAATTATGGATTGCAGTCATTTCTGTAGCATTTTTCAACATGATTGTTTTTAGTTTCCCTGGAACACAATAAAGGTTAATTGTATAATTAAATGGCTGTTACTGCCATTGCTATTTTTGGTATACCAAATAGGAAACTATTGCATGGTGGTTCAATTTCAAACAAATGATCATGGTAGATATATGAACCTACAAAACATTTTTACATCTATTAAATATTTGGACCTGTTAATTTAATAATTATTGGGTATTTTTCAACACAACCTTTTGAGCTTTTGAGAAAAGTCAGAACAACCCTTTTTTTTTCAATTTCCACCCCTTTCTGAAAGCACTTCTCTTCTCTGAGGCATCTGCCTGAGATACAGAAGTGTCTTTGTGACATTTTCTCATGTCTCCTCCTCCTCCCATACATCATTTACTAACATTGCATGCACCGAGGCAGGTGTTGGAGAGCGGAGAGGCATTCCTCCGCTGGCTCAATCACAGCCTGGAATACTGGAGTCACTTTTCCCACCCAAGGAATAAAGCCTTGCCACCACAGCTCAGACTGGTTCCATTCTCTTCCATTGAGTCCCAAGGTCACAGTCCCATAGCAAGGGGTCAAGGTGATAGGCTGGCAGCCGTATGCCTCATGCATATGGATGGCAGATGCTCCATCTGCTCTGCTGGAGAATGCAAATTTGCAAGCCTTTTTCTCTGCTCTCTTTTTCTGCCTCAAAGGGCAACCCTGCCAGACCTTACATGGCATCAGTTCCACTTGTAGGTCGCAGAGTGACAATTTATGCAAAACTGTAATAGAAATGCTAGTCATCACCACCCCAAGTCCTCAAACCCCCTACTATAGCTCCGTCACAGCCAACTCTCAATCATTTCTGCCTGACAATATATATTGTCACTTCAGAAAATTAAATCTGAGCAACTGCTTTTTTTTATGCTGTTTTATTCTATTGCTGCACTTATTCTAGAGGGAAAAAAATGACTGTTGTTCAGTAACAGTCATCTCATATTGATTTGCAGTCCAAGCATGACTCAGTCATATTAGAAAGAAATAATGTTTCTCATTGCCTTGAGATATTCCACTGCCGAGAAACATTAATCACAGTGCTTGACCCTGGCATGCCAGATTTGTTCTTCTTTGTATTTTAAATCAGGAGAGAGTCAATTAGCGCAAGCGGTCTTTTTCAGGAACACTCCACTGTTTACACATTCTCATTTGGAAACTGCCAAGTACAAAAGCAATTTGATCTGTTTTCTACTTTGTAGCTACACTGGACAAGTTAGAGGTTAAGTGCCTTGCTTGCTGGTGAGACTATGGCCACTCACAGGTAACTTCAACAAGTATTTGCTGAAGAACTTTACCACAGAAATAAAATGCAACAAAAGCAAAATCATGTTTTGTGCTGTCAGGTTATTTCTCTAGCACAGGCGACAATCCACACATGTACTTTGGGGCTGCGCATGCTCAAGGCTGAGGTTTGTGGGCTCAGTGTTTTGTTGCTTTGTCACTAAGGCAACCACCATTTGACTGATTCCCTTCAAGGGGACTGTTGGCACAGGGCAGTGGATCAAAGGTGAGGTCTGGAGGTCACCGTGTGTTGAGGGCTTTGTTAGAGCTGGTCATGCTACACAAATGTGCACAGGCAAAAACATCACAAGAAACGGGGAGTGTGTCTTTAAAAAGCAACACGTCAATAACCAAGACTGGCTTCAATGTGAGATGTCATGGTGTTAGCCAAGCTGCTGCTTGGTCCACGGATTCTTGATCCCCATGGGGTTTGTCTTTAAGCTCCTTCTTACTGGGTGGCTGGCTGAGGATTGGCTGCTGAGAATCTACACAATCCTCTTTTGCAGATGTCACTGTGATGTGTTTAAGAGGACTGCATTGTGTTATTCCTACCAAAGTCCAGCTGGTGGAAGTCTTTGTGAAGCATTTTCAGCATCTAATACAATATACAACCTCAGACGTCCTTGAGTGGCTCCCATATTTGCGTGTTTTTATAACAGATTCGAGCAAGTAAACACATGTTTTGATTTTGTTTTCTTGTTGCACTGGCTGGTGATGAGGAGTCATGAGTATGGATTCTATAAACAATTCCTTTTTGTCTTTTCTAGAAACCCTCTATTCAAAGCTGATATTCTGCAATGGCAAAATCTACGAGCATAATGTTCATTGGAGGAGAAAATGACAGTAAAGATGACATGCTGACTCTAAATGAAAGTCATCTGCACTCAGGTGATAATAATAGGCTTGGGACAGTGAGATCCAGTCCCTGCAAAGGACAAAAATCCCAGGAGTGAGGGTAGATAAAGGCAGATGGGAAGATAAAATGTCCTTTTCCCTTTAGTTTAGAAGTGTTATTGAAAGTGTAAATGTGCATGACCATGAGAACATCTGAATATCACTTTATAACTTTGGCCTGCTGAGACAAAGTTGGTCATTTTCAGTTATTTTCAAGATAATGTACTGTATGCACTACAGTATGGCAGTACAGTACACTACAGTAACACTTTATTTTGTCCCTGACTCTTACTGTAAAAGCAGTGTACTTGCCATATTAAGGCCTTTTGTAGTGATTTCAAACATTAATTTGGGTGGCAAGATGGTTCCAGATTCCAGGTTCTCCAGCTTCTTCCCACATTTCAAAGACATGCCTGTTAGGTTAATTGGTGATTCTAAATTGCTCATGGATGTGAGGTAGATCAAGTGCTTGAAGTGTATAGAATAAAGTATGTATGAGTGTGTGGTTAAAAGGTGACTTGTAGTTTAAAGTACTTTTAAAGCACAGATGACAAAAAAATGTGAGTACATTAATCCATTACTCTCACCTACACCAAACTGAGTACTTCCAGTAATATAAATGTGTCTGAAGTGGACCATTTTCTCTTGCTTGCCATATTTGATAAATGCTAGCTTCAGACAATGTCCCAATCTGATTCTCCTGGCATTGTCTCCAGTTCATGTGTAAAAGACCTTTTTTCCAGGGTCAATAGGAGGCATAAGTATTTTGTAAGTGAGCCATACACCCCTGAAAATGTTAGTAGAGAAGATTTCTGCCTCTACAGGTACAATCTACACATTTACAAGTTGTAGATCAATCTACAAATGTTTCTGTCTCTCTGTTTTAGCCCTGGCAACTTGTCCAGGGCCACCCTATGACAGATGGGATACACTCCAGAACCCCTACAACCCTGAACTGGATAACCAGCTAAGAAGATGGATGGATGAGTGGGTGAGTGGATGGATTAATTATAGCAGATTTAGTAACTAAACTCTCATTCATTTATCATTTTGTTTGTCTAAGTACAGTAGATTCAATAGATATCATTGAGCAATGAACCTAAAATAGATTAGGCCTGAATTATATTTTCAATAACAACCCTTAAAAAAAAAAAAAAAAAGGCCATCACTTAATACAGCATATGCATTAAACAACAGTGAATGACTGTGCCAGAAGTAATAACATGCAATAATATCAAACAAAGCAATGCTTACAGCTGGAGTCTCAGGAGATGCAGATGAGATTATATGGATTAAGGACATGCTGGTGGAACATTTGTATGCAAATAGTATGAATGTATGAACACTGGAGGATATTTTTGCCTGAGGAGAAATCCATGTAAATTTTTTTCTCCCAAAAAGTACCTCAAGATAATAAAATGTGAGAGGTTTGAGAGTCTGAAAGAAAGACCTTGGTCACATCTAGCATGAAGGTTACATATGCAGTAGAAAAATAAAGCAGTTTTGAGTGGGAGCACTCTTCCAGCTGGGAAGAGTTTGTTATGGAATTTTTTGTCTCTAAACCAGCAGTCGAAATCACCTCTGAGCTCTCAGGCTGCTGGAACCTGATTATGAATCTTCGAAGTGATTCCCGGCAGAAAGTCACAGGAAATGAATCCATCCATTCAAAAATCAGTTTCACTCCCAACTTTACCCTGCAGGTGCTCAGTGGCCACAGGAGGATATCCACTACTGTACTTACTAAGAAATGGGAGCTATGGCAGAGAAGGCAGTAGCAGATTTTTTGATCTATCTTTGATGTTTTTTTCCTAAATTCTCCACCTCTCAGTGTTCCCTCCATAAATCCTTCCATTTGATTGAACAGCTGACCTCTCTCTCAAACTTGAGCAAAAGCTGAGAAGCATTCCATGGAGAGCTCATGCTTGGTTACTAGGCAGACATTATTAATATTTAAAGACTGTGTTCTTGTGCATGTTGTGGTGTAAATTCACTTCTTTAGTGGTGCAAAAGCTGCACACTCTTGGGATAAAATGGGGAGACTCCTCAGAATGTGAGATTGTTCCTCTAAAATTGTCACACGCCACTGACAGAATACAGAGAAACCCACTTACTCTGTGTTTGCTTATTCATATCCTGAAGCCAAAATCATTTGAGCACATACAGAAGGAAACTATAGCTTATGGCGGAAATGTTTCACATTTGTTGTATGCATGCTGGTAGTCTGAATTAGTATATACAGATAGGTTTGGAGGGGTCGAGTGCGCATGTCTTATTGTTGGGATGCATGACTAAAGATGGTGAAGCAAGAGTCTGTGTAATGAAACACCTCTGAAATCTGTTACATTGGGAGAAGGCAGCTACACGGAGAGAGAAGGAAGTGAAAAAAAACAGGACAAAAAAAGAACATGTGAGAAAGTGATCAGGGTGTCTAAGCAATAGAAAGCTGCCAAATCTGCCCAGCAACCACTTTCAGTTTAGCAACCACCAGCTGACTGACTAAGAGCTTTGTTGCTCCATTTGACCTTTTCAACCTGTAATGTCAGTGTTGCTGGTAAAAGCTGAGTTGCTGCATTAGCTCCAGGAGCTGACCATGGTCATATTACATGGGTATATTTTTGCAAGGCAGAGGAGAGAGAAGAGGATAGTTAGAGAGCTCATTTCCAGAACATGCACATGCATGCACATCTGGGTGCTGATTATTGACTGCAAAGAGGTGCAACATAAGCAGATAAATAGATCAGAAAATGACCTCTGATGTGCCAGGGAAACAGACACATACACATACAGATGCACAGATGTACTCACACAGATTTAACAGGCTGTCAGGAAGAAAAAGTCATAGAAGGACTAAATGATTGCTGAATAATTACTGTCACCATATTAAGAGAATATTCATAATCCCCCCACTGCATACTACAACTGCAACTAATACCACTGCAGAATTACATTAAAGGGCAAAACTTTTTTTTTATATAAGCCATGGATGGTTTTGTCTTCTGGTATTAAAAAATTTTTTCCTCATATAGTCTGGTTCCTTTTTATGGTTGCTAACTTGGACTACACCTGTATACAATAGCCTAAAATCCACTTTAATACAGCTTCTGGTCTGTTATCAGCAGAGGATGACAGTAAAACTGCTTTGCAGCAACACAGCCTCAGGTAACATATTAGAAGACAAATTGGTCCTTACATCCTTTAGTGGCTCAGCCTTCGGGTGCTGGACAATGCTCGCTCACTCTAAAAATGTAGTGAAAGCATGAAGGGGGAAAAAAGTATAGTTTGCTTTGTGGGAAGAAAGG
The DNA here is from genome assembly GCA_024447675.2 of Pterophyllum scalare. NCBI lineage: Eukaryota > Metazoa > Chordata > Actinopteri > Cichliformes > Cichlidae > Pterophyllum > Pterophyllum scalare. The sequence goes on from JAMQGT020014311.1 coordinate 71,474, forward strand.
GGAGCATGAGTTCTGAGACTAACAGGAGATAACCATGGGAGGAGGAGGAGGGGAGGATGGGCTGTGTGAAGGGTTGGGCAAAAGATGAAGAAAGTGTCATCTCAAGGCAAATGTTTTATAAAAGAATTAGGCCTTAGGTTTGCTGCAGCACTAAATGGTGCTGAAAAGGTATCTTGCATTACACATCTCCACTTTACGCTTTCTCAACTGGGTGCAAAGTTGGCTCGCGAATCTCCTTTCTTCATCATGGCAGAAAACTCACGCTTTAACAAGAGTTGGGAGTTTGATTCACAGAGGCTCTAGCCAGCCAGTGCCTCATCCTGCTCCTGCCCTGCTCCCTGCAGCATCACTTGGCTTGTGCTCAACTGACTGTCAGTTGTCCTGACAGCCTGACCTCCCGGAGGCTCGCACAGCCAAATGCCACATCACACCAGACTCGACTCTGGCCCTCAATCATTTTCACACTACCATCCACCCCCGCACTCCCCAACCCTGACAGTACCTGAAAATGAGAAGCATTTGATTGTTTATCTCTATTTATACTTGTGTCTGTTTCTGCAGTGTAGAAACAGAGGGTAGAAATGCTATAATGTTTCACACATTGTCTCCACTGGGAGATCATAAATATTTGTTCTAAAAATCTGTCTTGAAACAAGCACTCCTAGAGCTGCATATTCCCATCACAAAAGCTAATTTAATTGATGTTTACTAGTCTCTAATTTGCTACAAAAACAAATCTGTCATTTGATTACACCTGCCAGTCTTCAGCACAAATGTTTTTGTTCGGTCCAGCTCCCGAGACATTAAAGTTTGCTCAAAAATAGGTTTGTTGGTTTGCCTCAGATCCTCTTTTAAACTTGATCATGTTATCTAAAGCTTAGCAGACATAGTGTTTCATCTTGTGATGAGATGACAGGCCCTGATAAACTACAGTGTTTACTGCGCAAGTTAACAGAGCTAATCAATAGCAGCACTCAATACTCTGAATACAGAAAGGCTGAAGTAAGAGTATATCATCACCTGGGGTAATGGGAACAAGGGGAAGTCTTTACAGAACAATTTATTATAATGAACAAGAAAAACAAAGACTTTATGATATATATTTTTTCCATCAAGGGCTATTAGACAGGCTACTATTGGAATCAGATCAGGAGCAAAAATGATAGAAAGAGAGGGAGAAGGAAAAGGATACACATTGTTAAGCCCATCCAAGCCAAGCTCATGGTATAAAAAAAATATATAGCAAAGCGTCAGAGCTAGTTCAGGCCATCAACCCAAGGTCAGCTGAAGTAACATGCCTCTAGTCACCTTAAGTCACATGCCAAACACAATTTGGAGGTCTCTTTAAGTTGCAAAACTTTCCATCTCTCCCTCTGACATGTCAGTGCAGCTGCTGTCCTGCATTGCTACTGGCTGTTTGGACTTATTGCCCACCTGCAGGCTCTGGGGAGATATTTACTCTTCATTCCCCGATTTTATATGTAGTATGCTTGCTGGGAATGATGTTAGATGTTAGATTCAACTCATTGTCATTGTGCACACAAGGCACACAACAAAATGATGGTTCCAGATCACTCATCCAGAGACAAGCACCTGTGGTCATGCAGCGCTACCGTTAGGCAATGTGGTTTAAGTGTCTTGCCCAAGGACACAATGCAGCGCAGGGACAGGGGCTGGAACCGGCAGCCCTCCAGCTGCAAGGTGAGCACCTACCCACTGCGCCACTGCCACTCTGAGCTCCCGGCCTCCGCACCAGACTCTAACTGTCACCACTGTAATGAATCAGTTATTTAAAACTTGAGATCCATCCATCCATGCATGCATGCATGCATGCATCCATCCATGCATGCATGCATCCATCCATCCATGCATGCATCCATCCATCCATCCATCCATCCATCTAGCCATCCTTTTTTAAACTGATTATCCTGTTCAAGGTTGTCGGGGTGCTGGTCAATCACAGGGTTAATTTGAAAACACAGAAAATCATTCATATTCACATTTACACCTATAGTCAGTTTAGAATTATCAATTAACCTAAAATGTCTACAGTGTCTTTTGTTCTTTCTTTTCTTTTCTTTTCTTTTTTTATTTATTTACACTTTACACAGCATCCCAACTTGTTTTGGAATTGGGTTTGTAGCTGAATTTCAGAGGTCTTGAATGCAACTTTCTTTATCACACCAATGGTTAAATTCATGGTTTGAAAACTTTTTATTTTTTACTATTAAAAATATTACAACAACACATATAAATAAAAGGCTGGGCTCATAAATAAACCCACTCATTCTCTTGAAGGATAAATTGCATCATATCAAATAGATATGAAAGAAAATATTTTCCCATGTAACTGGTCACTGACAAAAATAAGCCTGGATGTGACAGAATACATGTTTTTAGCTGCTGCACCTGGAACCCTTCACAGCACTGTCATAATATAAGTGTGTATTCGAACATGGATAGCCTTTTGGAGCTTAATGGAGATGGGTGCATCAAGATGCAAGTGCAGAATGAGGGCTTCTTAAAATCTTTGGCCAATGCAGGAGGACTTTCTGGCACTCTGGAGTTGTTATGTGGGCTCTTGTCTCCCTAGATATTGAAATTCTCAAGAGGAGTACATCAAACATGAGAAGGAGTGCAAAAAGATGAAGCAGTGCTTAGGTGGATTTCAGGATGCAGGCCTTGGAGGCTCTGTGTTTGAGCCTGTGTGCAAATATTCTGCAAAGGAGCATCTAATGTAATAGAGTTGATTAGCATGAGGTTAAGAAACTAGAGTAAACTAGGATTATTCTATATTCTCTTGTCATCAGTAAATGCAGACTAACGTCTAAAACTATAAGCATATTAGTGCTTTTAGCACTTCTCTGCTATGTCTGTGGCTCCTGGCTCATTATGGAAGATTTAAATCTTTACAAACTGGTCCATTTTTTTTAAAGGTAAACTACAGAGCTGTAGTTTCTATCAAGCAGGAGAAAAGAGGCATCTATATTTAACTTTGGAGAGCTATTGAGCAGGATGGTGCATGTGGGACTGACTCAGAATAAACTAGATTGACTGTGTTTGTGCCAGAGGAGGAACGTGTCTCATTGTGCAACAGTATTTCTCATTAATGTGTTTTTAATAGCTTTTGGAAACAATGCTGTTTTGCTTCCAAATGCCACAATATGAGGAATCCAGGCTGCAGTAGTCAGATTTTCTAAGCATTTTTTACATATGCAAACCAAAGCCTTACAGAGGGACATGAACAAAGGCTATGTGATCATCAGATTAGCCATGATTTTTTTTTTTATAAAGGTGAAGGAATCTATAATGAACAATGAGCCTTTGTCTGTGAGCTCTCCATGGTGCTGAACTCACTGCTGAAACGGTCTTTTCAGATAAAGAAACTTTGATCTGCAAACACTTGAAACACTGGTTTCATTTAGGACCTACCGCAGTGGTACATCAAGTCTTTCAGGAAGTGCGGTGCTTTTCTTTGGCTGGAATGACCTGACTCGTGAAGATAACCTCACAAACAGAATGTGCACTAAATCAGGTGAAACAAGCAGCAGAAATGATCACATCTGTCATTACAGCTTATATTCTCTTCCTGCAGTTTCAAACATTCCCTGAGCAGGATGCAGAAAACACAGACCTACTTTCTCTTGTGCACATGCAACATGCACACACCCTGACATTCCCCTCCACCTCTACTGAGTGATTTTGTGTGTGTGGGTCCAGCTGCACACGATCCATCTGTCTCCATCTGTCTATGAGAACCAGAAAAGACATATAGGCCAGAAGATAAGTGTTTTCCTTCCTGCCTGCCTACCTGCCACCTAATTTTCTCTTTATGTCAGCAAAGGTGGCTTTGATGATAGATGCTCCTGCTCAGCCTGCAGCATAGTATGAGTCCTGGTAGATATCTTCAAGAGTTTAAACATCAAACTAACAAGACGCTTGTGCAGCTCCCTGTGTGCTTTGCTCTTACATGTCTTCTACCTTCTTGGGAATTCAGCGTTTGGCTAATGTGTTGTGTGACCAGAATGATGAGTACATGCTGGCACAGATGGCACATTTCTTCCAGTTATTGTCAAACATATCACATCTACAATATGTGTAAAATTAGCGCCTAGCACGTGTGTTTGCAGTTGCCGCCTGTGCCCAGGATTTCAAGAGCACACAGCTCTCTCATGTGAAGCGCTGCTTTAAGATGGCGGTGCTTCAAAGTGAAGGACACTCATGGAGCAAATTGATTCTAGAGGACAGTGCTCGCAGCCTTCCAATGAAGACTTCCCCAACTAGTGAAAGCGAGCATTCACCAGGAAAGATGTGTTTTGACCACACGTGTTTAGAGGATATTTCATCACAGATTTTGACACAGTTTTGATGGATTTGAAGGAAACTTGAGATGTTACTGCTCTCTTCACGAGGCCTTGGAGAGAGCAGTAATTTTTCATTCAGGGCCTCCACTTCAACCCCTTCACATCTCTTTTTTTTTCCCTCTTTGAAGCAGTTGCCATGCACTCTGAGATGTGACAACAGGCCTGAGAAGGAGCAGGCACAGCACATTCAGCTGTTGCACATAACAGTGGGTCCATAATCTCCTTGTCTTGCTGCAACCATAAGCAAATGGATTCTGGAACTGCTAATGCTTCATCATATACGGTCGCACAGATGCTAATGGAGCAAAGGTGCTTTCCAGCCTGTGAGCCAGTTTAATGATTCTGCATCCAGCTACATTTATATTTAAAGGTTGCAACACAAGATTACTTCTGCCCTTTGCATATTCTTCCTGTGTGTTCCTGATGTTGCAATTTCACATGGTTGATGTAGGTTTGGTTCTGAATATTGAATCAATTAGGCACTAGTCATCAATAATTGTTAAAGCTGACTGCCAGTGTGGTGATATTTTTCCTATACTCTTAGAATACTGGCTAGAGCAAACAGTTGTGTCAACATTCAAGAAAAAGCAGGAGTCACAAAGGGAAAATTGGTGAAGTATTGTCAGAGTTGGTACATTAATAGTTCACTGCTGTGCAGCACTGACAGTACAACCATAAAGACAAGTCCATATCTAAAATCATGAAAAGATCATTAGTGACTTTCACCAGTGCTGTTTCTGTCACATGATGTGCTCCTGACTGAAACTCTTAAACCATTCCATTGTCTTTTGATCACATGTTTCATCTGCAGCTGCTTTTTTTTTTTTTTTTTTTGAAGATTTTAGAACTAAGCGTATCCCTTGCATTTGGGCTACTAGCTCCCTAAAACAAAGCCTGTGTAGATTCAACTGTGCCAATCGAGAGCAGTGCGAATAACTCACACTCTCCCTCACACTCAAAACCAAATCCTGAGGTTCTTCTTGTCTTCCTTTATTAATGTTTCTTTTTTTTTCAGGCTTGGTGAAATTCCTACAAATTCATTTTCAGCTTTTGCAATGTTTGCTTTAAGGTGTGAAATTTGCAAATTCTGTATGGAAGTGATTCATAGCCCTCTTAAGTAGCTTAAGGATTGAAAAATAGTTTTCTCAAAACTTTGTGTCACCATCACACATTAGTATGTTGCACAGCAGGGTTTTCAGCCTTTTTTATGATGACAGCAAAATGCTCAAACTCAAGGGTCTCATCTTTATGTCTTTAGTTCATCGGATGGAAATATTCTTGAGGTTTCATTAGTATCTGTATCATAACTTCTTTGGAAACTTTAGAGTCTTTTTAAAAATTGAACATTAGTCGATGTTTGACTCTAGAACATGACTCTATATGTAGAGGTTATCTAACACAAAGTGGATTTGGGGGGTTGTTTAAAATGCAGAAATAAGAGGAGGCAAAATGAAACGCTTGTCTATTATATTTGTTATAATAACTATAACAAAAAAATAATGATAAGAAGAAGAACAACAACAAAAAAAAAAACGTAAAAGTAAAATACAAAGAAGTCTCCCCTGTCCAGTAACGCATTTTATTGTCCTCAAGGTTTGCATATAGAGGAGGCGGGAGCTCAAAGGGGAGATTGTTTTATTCAAAAGTAATGTCATTTAGGCCCACCACTCCCCCCAAAACCATCCACACACCCCACACATCCCCCTGCGCCCCATGCCCCGCCGCCCTTTCCTGCCTTTGTTCTCATCACAACAAGCCCGGAGCAGATGGCGTTCTGCTTTGCTTTGGCCGGTGGTGACAGACAGGCGCTCTCAGCCAATAGCCTGCTGGGTAATCAGCTGAGCAGTCTGGACAGCGCCAGGTGTTTTTATAATTTTTCTTCTACCATCCGTCGGAGGAGGAGGAGGTGCGGGCTGTGGCGGCAGCAATAGTGGTTGTGGCAGAGCGGAGGAATATCGGACAAATCAGTCGGTGGCGGGTTGCAGCAGGTTGAAGATCTCTCTGCAGACCACACCATGCCTCTCTCCGAGGCGCCCTGGGACTGATCGGATACTCAAGCGACAAATCGCTGTAAACAGCCACCAGATGAATCCACTGGGATACCGGAATATTTGTTATTACGCTGTTTGATGAGCCCGTTCACTTGGAACGATAGCGTTTATTGTAGTGTACTGACGCGTGTATCTGGATAAAGGACCCCGTGCGCTTGGGAACATCCGACTGGAATGCCAACAAGGTGAGACCCCGCAGGAAGGGGAAAGAAAGGTTTCCTCTGCTTTAGCGCCTTAGTTCCCCCTGAAGCTGCAATTTCAGTTAAAGAAAATGAAAAATGAACATTGCAGAAACAGATTGGGGATGTTTTGATGTGCTAAATCATCCTCAGCGTGTGGATATACATGTCCCCTGCAAGAGAGATGCAACGAGTTTGGGTATATTTGGGATGTAGACGCACTCAAGGGCATTTTATTTATTTATTTATTTTTCTTGTATGCAGTCTGGTTTTAGCCCATCATTTCAGGTTTGCAGTCTGCTCTAAATACATATCAGAGCGTTTAACCTTACAGTATATCCGATGACATGTATCAGCTCGTTATTACGCGTCAAATGTTATTCCACCTAAAACAAACTTTGATCTCGTTGCGGCACTTCCCGTGCCAACGGGAGCTACGTGCGGCGCGCGCGGTGCTGTGTGGATGTGATTTGCATATTAATGTTAAAGTATGTCGGCAGATGTCTCGATCCCTCCGTTCTAAGCGAAAAGTTGCCGAGACTCCTTCGGGGGATAATGACGGGGCCCACTGCGAAAGATGCTGCGCTGAGAATGGGGTTGCATTAGCAGGGGGTCCATTGTGGTTCACAAACGCTGCAGCTGTTGCGCTTTTGTGATGGAGCCTGCTGCTGCTGCCTTGCATCACTCAACTTCAGGCAGACGGGGAATTTGCCGTAGAGAGTTGAGGTTTGTTTGGGTGTTATAATGCGAGGAGTTTTGTCTCATCAGCTCACTTTTTACCCACAGGACTCTATTTGTGGCCTCTTCTAAAACCAAAATGCCGAGAGTCACCTTTCCTTACAGAGAATTGTGGGTGACATTTAAGTGTTGCCTCAGCAAATTAGCAGTGATACGAAAATTAGAAGCTTCTCTGTGCGGGGACTTTGTATTGTGTTTAAAGGTTGGCTATTTCACTGCAAACTTTGCCTTCTTTGCTCGATGCTTTCGCACAGTGCAGAGTTCCAAAGCAAACAGAAGGTCAAATCATTCATCAAAACCGAGGGAGCTGGATGGAGCAGGATCACCTGATTGATTTTCCTTTTTGTGCCAAGGGAGCATCTGGACAAAGTGGGCACACACCACCATGCTCTCTCTCTCTCTCTCTCTCTCTCTCTCTCTCTCTCTCTCTCTCTCTCTCTCTCTCTCTCTCACACACACACACACACACACACACACACACACACACACACACACACACACACAGTGTCTCCTAACATGTCTATATGTTGCAGGTGTCTCTCTCTCTCTCTCTCTCTCTCTGTATGTGCGTGCAGGGTTAATAGGAGACAGCAGAAGGCATGGGAGGGGGTAAAATGCCCCAATCCGCCCTACCCACTCTAACACCAACATTTGGGTCCCGAGGGTATAAATCAGGTGGAGAGGAGGGAGCTGGGTTACTCACTATTATTCCTATAAGAAGCGTTGAGGCGTTAAAGCTTTTGATGGGAGGGCTTAAGCATTAGTTATTGTAGTGGGTTGGGAACCTTTGGCATGTAGAAGAGAGTGATAATAGAAGTAGAATTTATTTGTAGTGATGGAAAGTTGAGTGCTAAAGACAGTGAAAACTGTTCATTGCAGCTTATTTTTAATCTTCAGTGTCTTTTTTTAGACTTATTTCATTTTCCACTCTTGTTCCCTTTCTTCCAGTGCTCCTTTCCAACCGGTGAGGGACTTGGCAGGAAAGAGCGATCAAGTCCATTTGCTTACATTACACCCTTAACTGTTATTCACCATGCACAACATTAATATAAAACAAAAACATCATCTCTTGAAACCAAATAACATGACTTGAGAAGTGCTGCAGGTTTGGTAAGTCGCTAATGGCAGTTTGGCCAGCCTGGCAAAGGTAGGATCGTTTCAGCAAGAGGCTCTGGAACTGCTTTCCAAATTTAAGCAGCTTTGTCAATGAGTGTCTGTGCATTTAATAAAAGCTTAAAAGGTTGTATTTCTAAGAATATCTACATTGCGCCCAATAAAGTTAGGGGATTGTTGTATAAAAGAGGTGGCAGAAACAGACTCTTCTGTTGGCCTTCAGTCTCAGGATCTAGATATCATTTACATCACTGATACATGCACTACCTCATGACATCATCATCAAGTCTTTTCTGTTTGTTTTTTAATTGCCAAATGCTTAAAAGCTTACTTTAGAGTCACAAAAGACATTGTTTGGCAATGTTGACCAGCTAAGTCGAACGTCTTGTGTCCGTAAACTGAACTTGATGCGTAAAATTGATGGAGCGCCCCTTTAATCTAAACTCAGCTCAGCCTTTTTGTAGCTTGAAAACATATTTTATGTGTGCACGCCTTGATCATTTATGCTCTTATTGCTTCCTCTTTGACCAGATAAATGAGATGTATTCCCACATGTGAGAGTTTAATAAAACATTTGTGCATCTGGTATGATCACAGTTGAAGATGTAGCCTTTATGATTATAGAGGAAGTCATGAAAAAAAATCTTTAAAAAGCCACAGAAGGTATGAAAAGGTTAAAAATGTCATGCACAGTTGGGTTTTGATATTTTCATGTCGTTTTGGCGAGGGACCTGCCAGGCTAGCGTGTGCAGGAGGCAGGACTTATCCAACATCATAGAGTCTTTGTACCACCAACCTGGCTGATTAAAAGCTGATCCAGCAGCACCGGACACTGCGTTCGCTCATGTTGTTTAAAAAGCTTGCAGGAAGGTGTGTGACTGTGAGTTTTGTCAAAATTAAACTTAAATTTCAGACCTTTTCGGACTTTTTTAGTCAGCACTGTGAGATCTTTACCAAACACAGTCATTACTGCTGCTGCAGCAGCTGCAGGAGGCTCAGTCAGTTATACTGGTTCATCAGTCACTGGTGAATTGTTTTGGGTTAATCCACAGCTAGAGGCACACGTAGAGCTGAGAAATCGAGACAAAAGTGAGATGTATAAGTCAAAAAGATCAACATTATAAATATTTATTGTCTCCATTATTGCTATACTGTCACGCTGACTGCTTCAAAGCTAATATCTGTCATTCTGTGTGCAGTTAAAAAGACTCAAATTAAATTGGGTACACAGTGCATTTTTATTTTTTTTAAATTCTCCCTATTATTTGCCTCATCAGCTGTTATAAATGTCAGAAAAATGTTTGAAAAGTGGCCATTATCGTTATCATTTCCTGCCCTCAGAGGTGACATTACTGATTATCCCATTTGCAACTGACACTACAACACCCAAATATATTAACTATGACTGAAATCCTCACTTTGGAGATCATTTCTGGTTAATTTTCTTTTGATTGACTATGCATTTAACTGTCTTGTCATCTCAGCTTTTGTCTCAGTAACCTCAGTAAGCGCTCTCTTTTAGGAGCAGTGGCAAGTTCAAACTGTCTGTTTTGTGTGCCATGTCAAGGTCCACTGCGCCCCTTACCACGAGATCTCGTTAGCTCTTGTTGCTCCAAGACTCTGTTGTACAATTCAGACTTAAAGTTGACATCAAACCCAGTCAATCGAGATTTCTGCACATCAGAAATCTTGAGGCTTTCTGGCTGAAGGTGAAACTATTTTAAGAAGTGCAGCAATGGCACTGCTGTAAAATAAATGATGTGTGCATTCCTGATGACGAAGTAGCCCTGCCATATCCAGCCAGGGAAGCCCTGAAGTGAGTCATCTGCTATGAAACCACTCAAGCCCTCGCACTTGCTTGCGTGTTAACATATGGAAAGAAATCCAGAAAACCTCTTCAAATGATGACACATTTGTCATAGAATATGTTACTTTCCAGAATTGCCCACGTGTATGAGTGTGTATATATGCGTACAGCTTCTGGCGACACAAGCGCAATTGTATCCATATTCTACAGGGACAGTTGAACCTGCCATGTGAGCCGTTTTAACAGTATGAGCTCATTTTTGAACACCTGCTCGTTTGAAATTGCTTCAAGGAAGTCAAGTGGAAAGTCCTGATTCCCTCATGATCCTGATTTTAAAAAAAAACAAAAAACACAAAGAGCCTACAAGGAAGGTTTAAACAATAAGATTAACTGACATTTTAGGTCGATTTAGAATTTATTTTTCACTTAGTCCTCCTGTCACAGTACCATCATGTATCTCATACAACGTATTCCTCCCTGTCAGTCAGGTTCTGTCATCTAATTCAGGAGTGTTTTTGTCACCTCAATTTGGTTCCCTTTGTGTCAAGATGTGTTTATAGCCTCCCTGGGGTTGTTTATCTCACCTGCTCCACCTGCAATTTGTTTCCCCTCATTTCTGTTTTATCTGTGTTTCTTTTTTTTAATGCATGCATACTAATAAACTAAACCTTAGGAGGTAAACCTGGACTGGAAGGGGGGAATTCTGTTTCAGGCTCCCGAGAGAGCCCTAATGCAAAACTCATGTTATCCGTTTATTAAATCTCCTTTTCATATTTCTCATGTCACACTCAGTTTCCTGTTACACTGAATAAAATAACGCCCTCAGACAGACATCATCATTTAACAGCTCGGACTTGTTCAGAGAGAGGCCTTTTGTACTTTATGACAACTTCCATTGCACCCACAAGATCCATGAGACAGTTTCTACAGGTATTGATGCAGGGAATGTGGATGAGCACACTTAATGTCATTATCAAACACAATATTAGCATATTAGCCAGGTTATGACCCGAAAATAGACTGTGGCACAGTTGCCACCGTGCAGGAAGTTCACCAGCTCTTTGCAGACAATCCTGATATTTTTAGGGGCATTTGAGGTCAGATGTAAATTTTGTGCATCCAGTAGCCTGTTAGCACATGAAATTTCAAGAGCGCACCAAATGTTTCTAATATGACAGGGGTCTGCTTTTACAGCGTGACATGAAACTGAGCATTTCAAGACTCGGACCAGTTGAATTGACAGACTATGTGATTAAATTACCCGTGCTAAGTGAGTGGAATCCAACACAGTTAGTTGCAACACTGGCAAAATTATTCTTTAGAATAATATGACTGAAAGCATGAGACACAAATAAAAAAATTTTTTTTTTCTTTTACTAAAGAATTAAACTCCCAAATAAAAGCTGGGCAGTACTGTGATGCAAAAGATGGATGCGCTTCACACAAGGTTAAATAATCAACAAATGCCTACATTTCATCTTAATAACGTTCTGTCTTTGCGACGTGTCTCACCAGAGCATTGCATAACAGAATACATGATGTCTTCCATACATAATGTGCAGCTGTTCTCACAGGTGTCCGTTTGTGCCCACCCGGGGTAATTAAGTTAATTTCTTTTGGCACCGTAGAAAAGTTCTGCTCTACGATGAGAAGAGCTTAATGCATTTTGTCAAATCCCAGGAAATGAATCATTAAAGGGCACTGCCAAGATCTGAAATTTAGAAAGTAAGCGACAATCCCCCATTAGCATTAATAGGTGCATCTGGCTTCACTCTAAGGGCTGCTGTGATTACCATAAGATTGCTTTGCTAGCTGTGTAGATATTGTATTAATAGACTAACCCACTAATGATGAAGGTGGCACAGAAAATCATTCAGTATCCAGTGGAAGAAATTTGTGAAATTGATCTTTCTGCTATCATTGCATTGAGGCCTTTCTAAAGTATGCCTATGTGGGTAAAATGTGTAATTATATGGTGAGGGTAGTCACGAGTGCTGGAATGAAAACGAGTCAGACAGACTAATGAAAAATAAATGTGTGCCTGTCTAAGTTTTGCAGTTCGGGTTACCGATGCATTTCTTTGAGCTGTAACGTTAAAACACCTGCCCCTCGGTGTGATGAAAAGGTGCACTGAAGCCACACCTTACAAAACATTTCATAACAAGGCACAATTTAACGTCTGAGGTGCCAGAGTTTAAATCTGAAGCCACGGCTTTTAGTTCCAGTAGCCCATTCACAGGTTCAAAGGCAGCTGTGGTTAAAACCTTCACTTTTTTCCTATTTCCTGCCTTCCTGCCTTTGCCGTTGTGTTGTTGATTTTCCTTCCACCTCCTGGGTTTCTTAAGCTTTCCTGTGTCTTTGTGCTCACAATAGACCTGTGCAGACATCTTTCATTTTATGTTGAAAAAGTCAGGATGTTGACATTTATGTCATTTTCACCTTTTAAGTGGTGGTAGATGGATCAAAACAGCTTTTAAAATATGAGCTTTTTCTGTTACTTTGAGAACTGTGTCATGTTTTATGCACAGTATTAAAAGGGATCCGAAACTTCTTAATCTTACATTGTATAAAGGGGAGCACAGACAAAGCTGTCAGCATTTAACGTACGGGAGGAATCTAAGATTAACCCCATTTGTGTTAAATACAGGAGGATATTTGTAGATCTGCCATATAATGTAGATATTTATGGCATGTTTTAAGCACATTTTGTAGTTGTATGTAACAGATATGGATTTAGTTAGGGATTTACTTAATGAATGATGGATTTACAGCTTACTGATCTGTAAAACATGTCATTAACATCAACTAATCCATTACCATAAATTATTTATTGAACTGTTTTAAAATTCAAATATTTTCATCTTCTTTATCCACATTTCTGACAATATTGTCATGAAATCAGCCAAATCATTTTAAATATTGCAACAGAACATTTAGTCATTGACCAAATTACAAACAAGCACTTAAACTGTTCTTTCTGTCATGAGATTATCCGTGCATTAAACACTGCTCTTGCACTCTGCAGTCTTGGATTCAAGTGATGTGTTGCTTTTAATCTAAGTGCCAAGTGACCTGTTTCTCTCCTCTGGGTCTGATTCCAGTACACTACACCCAGCTAATCTGCACTCGAGCATCTCCATCTGCTAACCTCAACTGCATACGCAGCAATTGTCACAATATACCGGTCTTTAGCTTAAAAACAAGATCCGGTGCTATCCCTGTTTCACCCACGCTCCACCCTGTCCCATGGGGAATTCCTGGTATAGGAGGAGCAGAGTCGCGTTGCTGTCTCCTTGGCGCTGTTGCCAGGCAGTTTGCATTCAGATGTATTACTCAGCTCTCTTGTTTGAAAGCCTCTTAAGCGCTATCTTCTTAAGCTGGTGTTGACCACAAAGAAGGTGGAACCACCGTGGGGCTGCTGCGTGGCTCTACACTGGGTGGGGTTCCTCCTAAATAGACCTAATTGACTTATGGGATAGCTTAAGTATCTCTGTAGTTTACTGCAAATGCACAGGCTTTTTAAACAACTGAGGACAACCTAACATTGCTAATTAGCATTAGTAGAGATACTCTGTATGTATACAAAAGTGACAACAATTATTAAGATGTAAATGAGATTAAAAAAAATAGAAGAATAGATATAAAAGTTTTACAATATTGGATGTAAGACTGCACAGCATGGCTTTAAGCCACGTGCTAAAGTTGATGTGCTTACAATAATAGCATTGAGACAATGATAATGTGGTAGCATCTAAAAGAAGTACTAAAAGAACTACCCAGGGCATCATAAGAATAATCCAAATTCATCTTGAGAAAAAATCAAGGAGTCAGAGTAAAGTTTCAACAGCTGGATGAATTATTTAAGGCCACGCCAAAGTCAGCACAGCCAGTCCTAGATAAAAATGCAATGACTATTTCACTTGCAGTCATAAACACTACAAGGTTTAAAATGTGGCAGTGCTTTCGAGTAAAAGCTGCCAGAATTAATGCTCTATCTTCCAAGTCAGTGAAGTAGGTGCTACTGCCATATGGGCTAGCAGATGCCCATCACACCTCTTAAAGCTCCCACTCCTTAAACAAAGTGACTGCGTGGCCAGATCAAGGTTTCTCTTCTCACAGTTCACAGCCTACTCCTCAAATTTGCACTCATAAGCCTTGTTACAGCTGAAAAAAGAAACTTTTGACATTCTTCTTACTATATTCAGCAATTTGTGAAAAAAGTCTGCTGGAATCTTTTTTTTCTTTTCTTTTTTTTAATGTTTGCCCTAAATTCTGAATGCTGAAGATATTGCATTAAAAATTAAATTGTGCATCTTTTTTTTGTTTTCTTTGAGGCATGGCATGTACCAATATCTCACAGGGTGTAATGATGTTCGGAGAAGCTAATGATCGAGTCCTTATGGGCCTGTTGGAGAGATGAAAGCCCTCAATGGAATATGATCTGATTCCAAGTAGTTCAGAGCAGTGTTTTGTGCGTGCATTGTAATGAGCTGAAATTGCATTTTCTCAAAACTGTTGATGCTGCACATAACCAGAAGTCTCACAAGGATAGTGGAGAGGCAATTGTTGTTCTTAGTTAATCTTCTGTCTCGTGTAATTGCTGCATTTACAAAAGACATTAATGGTTTTTGATATTTCATTAAATCTTACATATAACAAGATTAAGCTGAGGCTACATCAATGCTAGGGTAACTGTGAGGTGTTCTGACACACAGTAATGTTTGACCTCAATGCTAATATCAGCATATTAACGTGCTCACGGCAACAACAATACTGCTGTTTACAGGTACAATGTTTATCATGTACAGCATTATAATTTTGCACATTAGCATGCTGTGATTTGTTACTGAGGAGGCTGATATGTACTACATTAAACAACAGGGGCTCACCAGAGTTGTAACACTTTATATCATGAATTTGTGTACCAAATTTTGTCCAATAGTGAGTGAGATATGCAAAAAGAACAATCAGAGAGCCACAAAAATCATTAAGGGTATACACAGATCAAGCACAGTTGCCCCAGTACCTTGCTCAAGCACAATTACCCCCCACACACACACACACACAAACACTGGCCTGCAGTCACACTGCACTTAATGATCTGGGCCTGAGCATACTTCAGTTTTTCTCAGCATCTCAACTCAACTCATTCTCTCCCACGCAAAGTGCTTGTGCAGAGCACAATGAGGGTTGTGATGTTTTGCATTTTGTGGCTTAATTGAGTCCATATTTGTAAGCGGTGACACACTGCCTTATAGATTTGTTAATTGCTTAATACAGCAGTTTTTATAAGGGCAGCTGTCATTGAGGAAGCATTGGAGTTCTGTCCTTGGTTCAGTAATCACACTACACGTATACCATGCTCAAGTCCAACTGAATGCCATCTGGACCCACATCTTCAAGGAGGCTAGAGTGCAGTACAGGGGGATCAGAGGTGCTTGGGCACAGTACCCACAGTGTGGCTACACCCTAAGATTCATCTGGTGGGCAAGATGAATATTTGTAAAAGTTAATATAGCTATTGAGATATTTAAACTAAACACTTAAAAACTAAGCTTAAAAACAAGCTCATGGTGGCACAAGAAGAAGACCACCAAATTCTGTAGTTTTCATTTTTTCAAGGAACACCAATGCCTGTTAATTATTCTAATGGACATGGCTGATATTTCCGTCTTTACAACAAACTGGCCGACGCACTGACTTTTCACCTTTTAGAGCTATGCTAACAGACTAGTTAAGAACTATCAATCCTTTATATGTAAAAATGGGATGGCTATTTTGTCAGTATAATGACATATATGTTTTGCCCTTCTTTTCCAGATTATCCTGCAACTCAAAGATCCTGCTGTAATTTTCTACCCTTGGCATCAGCTCCTGAACATTCGATTTCATGGACTTAAGGACATAATCTGTGGAAAGTCTGGTTGATGACTATAACAGACTGTTTTCCCAAGTCACTGGACTCACCTCCTGTCCTTCTCCAGCATGGCTAGATGGAGGTTAGACTGCCTTTTTCTGGGCCAAGTGTTTACTGGACTGATCCTGGTATCAATAGGGTTATCTTTTGTCCAGAGCAATGAGTGCCCCCAGCTGTGTGTGTGTGAGATCCGACCCTGGTTTACCCCTCAGTCCACCTACAGAGAAGCCATCACAGTAGACTGCAATGACCTTCGTTTGACACGCATTCCAGGAAACCTTTCCAGTGACACTCAGGTTCTCCTCTTACAGAGCAACTACATTGCCAGGACCAGTGAGGAACTGGAGCAGCTCTTTAACCTAACTGAGTTGGACTTGTCCCAGAACAACTTCAGTAGCATTCGAGATGTTGGTCTTACCAATATGTCCCAGCTCACCACACTTCATCTGGAGGAGAACCAGATCACAGAAATGCCCGATTACTGCCTGCAGGATTTGAGCAACCTCCAGGAACTCTACATCAACCACAATCAAATTAACACTATCTCTGCCAATGCCTTCTCTGGGCTCCATAATCTGCTCAGGCTTCACCTCAACTCCAACAAACTCAAGGCCATCAACAGCCAGTGGTTTGAATCTACACCCAATCTAGAGATCCTCATGATTGGGGAGAACCCTGTTGTTGGAATAATGGACTTTAATTTCAAGCCACTGGGCAACCTGAGAAGCCTGGTATTGGCTGGAATGGATTTGACAGACGTTCCCGGAAATGCTTTAGTTGGACTTGACAATCTTGAGAGCCTCTCTTTCTATGATAATAAGCTTGTCCGAGTTCCTCAGAGGGCACTTCAGAAACTTCCTAACCTCAAGTTCTTGGATTTGAACAAAAACCCAGTGCACAAGATCCAAGAAGGAGATTTCAAGAACATGCTGAGACTGAAGGAGCTGGGTATAAACAACATGGGAGAACTAGTTTCTATTGACCGTTATGCTTTGGATAACCTTCCTGAGCTCACTAAGTTGGAGGCTACAAACAACCCCAAATTCTCTTACATCCACCGCCAGGCCTTTCGTGATGTGCCAGCTTTGGAGAGTCTAATGCTGAACAATAATGCCCTGAACGCCCTCTATCAGTCCACAGTGGACTCTCTGCCCAACTTACGTGAGATCAGCATCCATAGCAACCCTCTGCGCTGTGACTGCGTCATCCAGTGGATGAGCTCCAACAAAACCACAGTCCGCTTTATGGAACCTCTTTCCATGTTTTGTGCCATGCCAACGGAGTTCAGGGGTATGCATGTGCGTGACGTTTTGCAGAATAACTTAGCAAACCAGTGTTGCCCATGATATGTCATGATACCTTCCCCAGCCACTTCAATTTGGACATTGGAATGACCGTGGACTTGGACTGCAGAGCCATGTCCCAGCCTGAACCTGAAATCTACTGGGTGACACCCATGGGGAACAAGATATCGATGGACACCATATCTGACAAGTACAGCCTCAGCAGTGAAGGGACACTGAGAATTTCTCATATCCAAGTAGAAGACTCTGGCAGATATACCTGTGTGGCTGAAAACTCAGAGGGAGCTGACACGAGGGTGACCGCCTTAAGGGTGAACGGCACTCTGTTAGACAGCACACAGCTTATGAAGATCAACGTCAAACAGACAGAATCTCACTCAATTCTTGTTGCCTGGAAAATAAACTCCAATGTAATGACCTCTAACCTCAAGTGGTCATCCGCAACCATGAAAATAGACAACCCACATATCACTTACACTGCCAGGGTACCCGTGGATGTCCACGAATACAACCTGACACATTTACAGCCAGCAACTGAGTATGAGGTGTGCCTCACTGTCTCAAACATCCACCAGCAGACACAAAAGTCATGTGTTAATGTGACGACAAAGCAAGCTACCTTTGCCGTGGAAATGTCTGATCAGGGGACCAACACTGCTCTCACAGCAGTCATGGGATCAATGTTTGCAGTCATCAGCCTGACCTCACTGGGTGTCTACATTGCCAAGAGGTGGAAGAGGAAAAACTATCACCATTCCCTGAAAAAGTATATGCAGAAAACCTCTTCAATACCACTAAACGAGCTGTACCCTCCTCTTATCAATCTGTGGGAGGCAGACAGTGAGAAGGACAAGGAAGGTTCTTCTGAGACCAAACCCAGCCAGGTGGACACCACGCGCAGCTATTACATGTGGTGAGAGCAGCTTTCCAACGGGAGACTGTTTCAGGAGCACAAATATACATATTTGCTTCTTTGTGTAAAAGTGAACTAAACATTTTTTCTTTCCTTTTTTTTTCTTGATTTTTTTTTTTTGTTGTTCTTTCAGACTGAAGCGGGCAATGAGCCGCCATTTTCAAACCTCTAGTTTAGCATACTGCCTTTTTACCCAGTTTGACACACAACATGGCAGCTTTGTTTAGCTTCCTGGACTTTGTAGTCACTGTGCTTTACTTTTAGTACTTGTTTCGATGAACACAGCATGAGCACTGTCACGGATTCAGTATGCGTGAGCAAAGGAAAAAACTGAAATCCAAGATGTTTTTGACTTGTTTCTCTGGCAGAACTGTTAGAGACTGTAATCTTTCTTTCTCTTGTAAAACAGTTTCACTGTTGACTGTTGTGCACTGAAATATATATACTAATTTGTCTATCAACTCAAATATAAGCTGACAAAGTATGTTTAGACTTGATATACTGTCTATTGAATAATGTTAGAAATTATTCTGTAATGTTGTATCAGCTATGATTTCATTTTCTTTTTGTATGTTAAAATAACCACATTTGATTTAGAATTTAAGTTTGCAGAGCAACTGCTGTGAACCAGCAATAGAAATATGAATGTTATAATCTAGGTAAATAGATGTAAGGCTTTTTAAATTTCTTAAATATTTTGGTTCTTATTTTGCTATAATATGTCTACAATCACTGGATTTGTTGTGGTTTACACACACCAACATGTTGTTTATTGAGGAACAAATTAAATAAAATCTTTTTTCCTCATATTTTCTAAACCATGATTTCAACAACAAGAGTCTTATTTTTTTTTTAAATGTGCCATTGCGTGGCGCATGCAGCCATTATTCCTCACTTAATGAATGACGGATGAAAGCAAATGTTTAAATGCTGAAATTGTTCTTGCAGGGAAAACTCATCTTCTCCTATTAATCTCTTACATTAAGCTTTATTAATAGTGTGATGAGAATAGCTGTAGGTGTTAGGTTATAGTTGAGTTGATAGAGAGAAAAATGGAAGATGGGGAAAGGAGTGTGTTTCCTTCTGCAAAGCAATTATCGGAGAACAATTTAAATTCTTGTCCCGCAAGACTACAATTACTGTACAATATGCCTCGGAGTACATACAGTAACTTCAAAAACAAAGAATTTAGTCACTCAAACCCAAGACAGTGGGTCTGTCTGTTTTATTACTGCACCATCCACAAGTCTATAGAAAGGAAAGGCCAGAGGAAGTAGAATATACCCAAGACAAAGCAAAGGAAATGGTGATTATGGATAATCAACAATTACAGTAAGTAAACGCTGCAGCATTATTTTCCACCAGGCAACCTTTCTACAATTACTCAACTGTCTCATATTCTCATTTTGTATGATATACTTCGTAAATTATAGATCATATCTCAGACTGAAATTATTAATCAGTATGCCATGTTGGAATTTCATTTGCTGTAACATTATTAACATCATCTCTACTTCTCTGTCAGTAAAATTACACGAACCAACCACCTGCCCTTTCTTTTAAAAAAAAGAACAAAACAATACAAAACACTGAGACAGTCATGCCGGGTAGCGTGTATCCCAGCGGTGTCCTAGCGAGGTCCAGAACTCCGTCACAACGCAAATCCGAAATGCAGTAGCTCAGTGTCTAGAAAAAGTGGCTCTCCAGTGGGAGTCCTGAGGTTCTGTTTGTTTCTGATGTTGACTGACAGCTCTGGGCCTTGTGGTGCAATCAGACGATCTCCGTTTAGTTTCCCCTGACAACGTGCTCGTTCTCCTGTATGCTTTCCCCGCCCCTCTTCTCCTCAATTATTGCTGCAATAGAGACAACTCTCCTTCAGTGCCGGGGAAAACAGTGGACAGTTCATGAGCCATTCATTACTTGTGTGTAGCAGCTGTTTCTCTATGATCAGTTATAGTTATCAATGAACAGATATCTTTACTTGAATACCAGTATAGAGTATATGGATTTTGTATTGGTTTTATAGAAACAGCTTGATAAGTTATGTTAATAAGAAAAATATGATATTGTATGAATGCTAAATAGCAGGTGTGATACTATCCAATCTATTAGAATCTGGCTTGACTTCATCGGCTCTGAAATTCATTTTGCCTGTTTAAGAGGCCGACGAACAATAATTACACAGTGAAAGGGTTGGACATTTACACGGTCATTAGATAGATTGTGACAGAGATATCAGGAAAGCTGCATTAAAATGGCTGTTAATGTTGCAAGAAGAAGGCAGATCAGGAGTGGCCTGGCAGTTGTTAAACCTGAGCATTGAAAGTGCGACTTTGAAACATCCGCTGCAGTCCTTTAATCTGCAGGAAATGGGCGAGCCTTTATACAGACTCAGCGGGTAGCCTAGTAACGGACCGGAAATCAGCTCATTGGGACAGCTATCAATGAAAGCTTTTGAAAGCGTGTGCTGGAGCCTGCACCGTGTCCCATCCCAGTGGCTCGTTTCCATGACAACTCCTCCCCTTCATCCACCTGCAGGCTCTGGCAGCCAAGTGAGAGAAGTCCCCAGAGCCTGAAATACCACTCACAAGGTCAACACCCTGCAGGTGGGAAAGCACTGAAACATCGTGTACGCTTTCAAAGGTGCGGAGCGAGAAAAGCTCAGTCTTTGCGCTGAAAGTGAAGACAGAATGACACAAGGTATTCCATGACTTCCTTTTTCTTTTGTTATGCTTGAGGTGAACCATGTAAAACTGCAGCTGAAGACTGAATGAATACTGTATGAGAACCATAATGTCATTGTGCAAATATTTGTGTGGTTGCTGATTCACTTCACTTTTCCGTATTATGTCAACCATCAGTAATGGTTCTAAAAGCAATGCACAGAGATGAGCCTCGCTTCAGCTTAGCGTTTACATTTACAGACACTGTGATTTCACCTTCAAGATTATAAAAAACATGTTTTTCACAGCATATGCTAGTTGTAAGAAATGATGGGCTTTTAGCCAGACATACTAACAACTGCATACATATAGATAGGTTTATCCATTCCTTGCACTATTTGCTTTTGTGTGTGTGTGTTTTTTGCAACAGTCTAAATAAAGAGCACAACCACATTTTAGCATGTGGAGAAGCTAAAAATTTTTTAAGTCTGATGTTTCTAGTTACAGATGCTAGGCTTTGGTTGTTTTTTTTAATATATATATATATATATATATATATAGAAGGCATTTTCATGAAAAATATGGAAATGGCCAAGTCGACAATACAATATTCTTTTTAACAGCTATTTTTGTGATATAGAAATAGCCACTTGACATGACTCTTACTCACATGTATGTCTACAACATCCAGATATGGTCTGGTTTAACCCCAGGCCATTAAAGCCACTTTTGTCAGCATAAATACTCAAATCAACTTTATTTATAAAGCACTTTAAAATCAATCCTAAAATGAACTGGGAGCCAGTGAAGTGAAGCTAAAATTGGTGTAATTTGATCATGTTTTTTGACACCAACTAAAAGTCGAGCAGCAGCATTTTGTACCATCTGTATTCGGGTAAGTGGTGTCCTGTACAGCTCAACATAAATTGCATTGCAGTAATCTAAACAAGTTGTGATACAAGTGATTAAAGCATGGATTAAAACCTCAAAGTTATGCCATGAAAGAAATGGCTTCACCTTGGCCAGTTGTCTAAAAACACTAATATAGCTTCTCCTAAGCTGAGCGCAGTAAGGACTCACACAGCCTAGGCTTCTCTCTACCTGTATTTGTTCAACATGTTGAGCTCATAAACAACCATGATTACCACGGCTCCATGTTGGACATTTTCAATGTTCTGGGGAGAGTTTGGGAGTGACTTCACACCTCCTGCTGAAAGCGAGTGTCTGTCCTGCAGAGACAGCACCTGTGAGCATGTTTTACTGCCATCCCCAAACTCTCATACATACAAATTTTCACTACTAGTAAAGTGCTTGTTACCGAGCTCGTATATGGTGAATGATGCCATCCAGCTGATGTATTGAGGCTCAGCTGTTTAACAAAACAAGCAGGTGAAGACATTTAAAATGCTTGTAGCTTGCTGGTCAAGCTGCCATTTCTCTCATATACTAGATGCTGCCTACGTCTAGTAAATAGGATTTTGCAAATGGTTAATAGACTGGTATTTAGAGAGCTCCTTTCTCCTCAATTTAAGCACTCAGAGTGCTTTCTACTGCATGTGTCATTCATCTAATCACACACACATTCATACAGTGCTTTTATGTATACCTAAGCACTTTTCTCTAACATGACCACACACACTCTGATGGATGCATCTAAGGGTTCAGTAACTTTTCAAAGGATAGAGTCGAGGGATTGATGTACTTACCTCACAATTGCAGATGACCCACTCTGCCACCTGAGCCACAGCAGACCCTGAATGGACTCTACTCCCAATAAATCCCATATAGTCATCAGCAACTAGGGTTGCCACCTTTCACAAATGAAAATAAGGGACCCCCGCCACGGCTTCTCAGGGCCATGACCAACATAGCCCAAGTCGCCCGACTCATATTTTATGTTGCGTTTGTTTGTAAAGAGGTAATCAAGACAGCAATTAGTCATACATAAAATTAAATACTTTTTTTAGCAATGAAGACTTTATTGTGAAAGATTGCTGCATATAAAGTGCTGTTAAATAAGGCTACATTACATGCAAATATATAACAAAGCGCAATGAAACACAACTTGCATACAAGTTATTGCACAATTAACCTAGTAAATGATATACTGTATGATCTACCATATGACAGTAGACACCTGTTTCTGTAGAGTGTGCACTAATGAACTAAATAAGATGAGAACTTAATGTAACTCTTAAAGCTGTAATATGTAACTTTTATAAAAATATGTTTTTTACATATTTGTTAAAATTGTCACCATATGGTGACCCGACAGCAGCAGCTTTAAAGTGCATACCTGTTCTTGCTGCAGGGACTCTCTTTGTGAACCCTGGGACGTTTTTACCTGAAGAGGAAAAACCCTCAGGAATGAAACTAATCATGGTGTTGCCTGATTTTATTGCTTTTTTATAAAAAATCTCTTGACAAAAACTTGGGACAAACTTTAAGTGACCACAGATTTATAGTAAATGTTGCTAAAACCTTCAAGCTTTAGCTTGACTTTAACTTTTCATTTTCTCTCCTTCATCTTTCTGAGATATTTCATATTTTAAAAAGATTTTTAAACAGTTTTTCATCAAATCAAAATCATAGACTCTTGTCTTGGGACAAATGATTTTGTGGGTGCCCGCATATCATAAAATGACATAACTCACTAAATAAAAATTATAATATTTGTGCCAAAATCTCTCAGAGAATTAACCCCAGTTATGTTCATGAATTTTTACAGTTAATGTGCAATGGAATTTGCACTTTTTTGGTGGGGCATGATTTTGCCAAAGTCTCAAGAATCAGAGGTGTACTGTTCATCTATTTATCATCTATCTATTTATTTATTATATTTAGTGTTGATGTGTGTGTGACAGAGATGAGTATTGGACATTTTGAAAATACGGAACAAATCGCGTCCCGTATCGGTTCAGTACGGGACTCAACATTTAATTGCCAAATAAAGGATGATTCCATATTTTACGGGACGAGTGGCAACCCTATCAGCAACTGTTCCTTGTCCTTGGTTCTCTTGATGCTAACCATTAGAATGCCAAAAATTGTAACGACTGTAAAGATTATACCTGCTAAACTTTAGCATGTTCACAGTGTCCTTGCAAACTCAATGCACACACATGCTCAGTATTACATTTTCAGCATTGTTTGCAGACCTTTCTGCTGCATTGTGTCACACAAACCCTTTCCTGGCCAAACATCATCCAAAGCTATGTTTTCAGTGCTCCTCCTATTAGTTTCTCTATCAGAATGCAAATGGCCTATTCCAGAAATGGTCATTGAACAGCAGAAACAAGAAGGAAAATGACGGTAAACAAATGCAGCCTCTGCAGTGTAGGGGCAATGAGGCAATGAGCTCCACCAGTGTCAACATGATATGAAGCTGCTCGTTGAATAGTGGTGGGAATGTCACTCTGCAGCCTGCACACTCTGATGTGAACATGCGATGTTAAACAAACTGAAGTTTATAATGCAGAATACAATCAACAAGAAAGGAAATGATTTGCATCACTCGTTCCTGTCATGTCCTCGTTGGACTCGACTTTGATGAGATTATTACTTCTGTACTGTCTGAATGATGGCACACAAAAACACAATAACAGTGTGGAACCACAATGTATTTCAGTAATGTTAATCATCTGTTAAATGCATAATGAATTGTTGGATGGATTGTTTCACTGTTTTCTCCGAGGGCCCAATTAAAGAGCTGCGCTTTTTTAACTGTGAGCGTGAATGTGTGTTAAGCCTCAGGGCTGACACAGGATTCAAGCTCATTTCCATCTTCTTAGACGTAGCTCCTACTATTAGAGTTGTGTCTTAATTCAAACAGGAATATAAAGTGCTCGGCAGTGAAAGTCAACATCCATGTGAAAAATAGCCTTAAATTTGGAAATGGGGTGCTGAATAAGCAAACTGGGAAAGGAGAGACAGTTGGAAGTCAACACTTTGAGGGTCATGAAGGTGAAAAAATAATGGGAAAATTCTCTTATATGTAGCCTCATTCCATCACTGCATTGATTGCCTTGTTAAAAGAATACAACAGTGTACTCATATTGATCGGTGTGCGGGGGTGGTCTCACACATTTGTATCTGTGTATTAATGTTATAATAAAACAAAAGCCAATGGATGTCCACTTTGGCTTACAACATTTTTCACAACTTTTTGGCCTGACCTTGTGCTGCGTCTGACTCTAACTCTGACATTAGGAAAGGTCAGCCATCTGTTGACTAACACAAACCCAAATGGATCTCACCTTTATGAAGCTCCTTTAAACCCTGAAAGGTAAAGGGTGGAAGTGTTCTTAACTCAGAAAAGACAACATTTGTATAAATAATCATGGGCTGCACCTGATAACTCCTTATTCCTTTGGTGATTACATCTTCAGGGAAGGATGAAGAAATGAAACCAAAGCTTAAGTGTCAAAAACTGCAGTTCCTCCAGTGGCTGCTTGAGGCTGGCCCAAAAGTAACTTGTCTGTAGACGCCAGTGTTAATGTCCAATTTAGCAATGAAATCAGCATGTTTACTGCCTGGTAACAAAAAAGATATTTCCTTTCTAAGGCCAATTCCCTTCTTAATAACAACTTTAATGTGGCTGAATTTTTTTTAAATAACTCACCATGTGTGCTGACCCAGGCAGCTGTGTCCAGAAGTTTCCGGCTTCACCTTTGCTAAATTGAGCTAATTTGAATTTGAGTGGACCTTTTGTGTATAGGTGCCCTTTGTTCCATTTTTCATGGAATCATCTGACAAATAATATGGCATGCTCTACGGTTGTTGCAGCCTGTCCAAGAAGTCTGTGCCTCCATTTCGGTGAGTGAAATTCTGGGGTCTTATTAGTCTGTTAGCTACTCATCTACTAATTAGCAGGTACCCTGTGTTTGTGTGATGCATCCACACAGTTTGTGGATGTAGTTTGCCAGCCAGGCTGGTCAGTGTTAGCGCTTCAATCATTCGTCTAAATATGGTCACATGATGACTTTGGTGATTCACTGATTTTTGCTTTCCAGTGTCCATTTGAGTTTGATAGCAATGTTTTTCTCTGAAATGTCAGCAACTATTGAAAGGATTACTGTAACAAATTGCATCCAGGTCCATTATTGAGTTGAAACGCTCACAATGCAAACATGGTTAACTAATATACACAGTAAACATTACACCCTGGGGCGGTTTATTATGAAGAAAGTTTGACATAGCCAGATTAACAGGTATCATGATGATGGTTGTCAGCTTTCTTTTTCTGCTTCAGGCTCTGTGCACGCTCACATAAAAGGGGGCGTTTGATGATTCATTTGACTGTTCCACCATATGAAATGGATTGATTGAGCACTGCCTACTTCAGTCAAAAACATTACCAGAAGGATGATAGCGATCTATAAAGGATATAAAAAATATAAGCGCAAAATGTAACACTGGTTCTGCAAATAAGCTGGGAGGGCAGGCCTAATGCTGCAGAAAATCAACATCGTTGGTGAGTTGACCATTGCAAGCGCACACAGTGGTAAAATAAATATATCACTGTCTTTATATTAATGCTCAGTGCTACTATTTAATTCTAACATGACAGCTGCACATTAGAGCTTTGAAACTACTTACACATTAAAGGAGACGTATCATGCAAAATCCACTTTTTAGCCCTTAAATACATTTTGTTGAGTACTTTGAGTGTGTCGGAGTGCAGGAAATTTAAATGCCTTCTGTCCCTGTACTGTGTAAATATCTTTATATTCTTTCTGGGTCATAAATTTTCAGTCTGTTCAGTGTTCTCTATTTCATCTTATGTTTTCTTATCTGTTACATCACATTATTTGCTGTGGAACTGCTAAACAAGTACATGGACTTCTGGCTTACCAATTTCGTGAATATGCCTTTTTTTTCTTGCAGTGATTTTGTAGTCCAATTTCAGTTATGACAAAGTTGCAAGTAAACAAGTCAAAATGTTTGGTTGTTGGGTGTATTAACCCACACGATTCCTTACATCAACCCCTGGCATCAGAGCCTCTTGTAGCTAATTGTATTGCTGCTATCAAACTACAAAAATGGCCGAACGGGGTGGAGTGGAACGCTCTGCGACCTGGAGGGGGGCGGGGCGTGAAATGTCTCATTCACATTTAAAGAGACCGCACCAAAAGAAGCTGCTCTAAGACATTCCTCAGAAAAGGTGTAAAAAAAGGGCCCTGTGGAGCTACAATAATGAGGAATTCAGGCCAAAGCATTGCAGTTCTACTTTATCTAGACCACAAGTGAATGATTTACATATGAAAAGGAATAATTTAAAAGCATGATATGTCTCCTTTAAAGGTTACTCTGTGTGTTCAGCTCTGAGCCCAACCCATTGTCTAATGAAGAAGATGTGGAAATCGCTTTAGCTCAAAGCGAAATCAATTTTATTGATTGAATAGGTACTCTTGGTGATAAATAGCCTACAAATGTAACTGATTAGTTTTGCAATCTGTATTCTTGTAGCTGCAATTCCAGCTATGTTTTTAAAAAAAAAGTCTTGGCAGCAGATTAAAACCAAGCATTAAAAAAAGAAAAAGAAATTCAGAATTTTAAGTTTTAACACCAAATTAAAGCCCCAACTTTAACAACAAATATTTGCAGAAGAATCATATTATCTGGGTTATTTTATTATTCAAGGAACAAAGGCTAGTTTTGCTTCTATTGTTCAAATGCTTTTTTTTTTTAAACTTGCCATGATAATGATGCACCATTAAAAAGCATTTACTGCTGTGTGTTGCATTCATTCTCCGCTCTGATTGGTGCAAGCTGACATCTCACAGGCAGCCCATTTCATGCCCGTGTGCATGCAAAGACAGCATGCATATGGCTCTGAGAAATATCTGAGAAATATGGAGCCCATTTGGCTGCATGATGGTTACTGATGAAGGAACTGAGCATTAGCAGTAAACAGTGAGTGCACACACTGTTTCATATTCTGACAGTTACAATCTACAAGGCACAGGCTGGAGAAATGGAACACATACACAGACATGACCTCATGTGAAATCTGTGCCTTTGTGTGGTCCTCATGATTTCATTGAACTTAAGACTGACATGTCTTTCTTCCATAATAGTTGTGATCTGAGTTGCGACATTTAAGGGAACTTGCATTTTTACCCTTAGTTAATGTAGGTACGTACTTGAGCTCAACATCGCACAGTGAACTTGTCTTTCAAACGAGGCTAAATTCAAACAGATCGTCCGCAGTGAGAAACTCTCTTGTCTCTCCACAGTGAAAGAGGTCCTGCTGAGAAAGTATCCACTGGTTATTACACCCATTTAAAACACAGACACTGACCCCGTAGCAGGCTAAGTGGAAATTGACAAAGGGTATCGACTGGATTTGGAAGAATGGGACCTCTTGAGAAATTCAACATCTTTACAGGGAATGCTTGGCTGGCTTCATTTGTAAAAGCAGTGCATTGATTGGACTGCTGTTACTCCCATTTTCATTCTGTAAAACACTGAAAGACACATGTTACTGCGTGTTATTCTTCAGAGTGAAATAAATTTAATTACGAAATGCCTAATGCAAGTATTATTAACTAAATGAGTTGGTATAGTACTATATAAAAGTCAGGTTTCACTTTTTTACTACGGTAGCAAAGGTGCATCCTATTTCTTTTCCTGACTGAATTGAATTGAATTGAATTGAATTGAATTTAATTTAATTTAATACTCAATAAAAGTGCAGTGAAAAATATTTAGTTTCAGAATGACTGAAAGGTTGAAACAATCAAATAGCAAAAAAGTCTTTAAAAAATTAAAAATTTTCAATAAATGTTGCTGCTGCTGGTCTGCTCACTCCAACATTACACAGGAGTAAAAAATTAAAACTAAGTTCTAGTTCTCAATCTCACAGTTGTTTGAATCATAAATAAGTAAAATACTATTTTTATGCTAACATACTAATACAAAGTTGTGTAAAAGTCTTGAGCCAACCGTAATTTTTTTATATTTTGCTTTTTTTTGCCAAAAAAGCATCTCATACTTTGCCCCGTACCAGGGCAATATATGAGGTTATAAAAAACTTTGCATAGCGTAGTGTAAGCACATATACTGCATGGGAGCGCTAGGGTGGGGAGGGGCGGGGGTGAAGGGAGCCAGTGGAGGCGAGCGGGTTTGGGTTACTGTGGATCTGACCCAGCTCCCCCCTCAGCTAACAGTTCCTGATAAGAGGTGGAATGTTCATCAGCAGCTTAGTCTAGGGATATCAGTTCAAACAGGTCAGAAGACGGGACAGTGCTGAGGGCGTAGAGCATCTGTTTATATAACATCCAGGAGAAAAATGAGATACCAGCAATCCAAGGCCATCAGTGAGCCAAATTTCAGATATTACAATTGTTTTGGTACAGGCTGTCCTAACTGATTAATTTGCTGACAGCCTTACAGTCTTGCTGGGAACTCTCAGTGGTGAAAAATCCAATCATCTGAATTTTCTTGGTTCCTTCCTCACCGCGCAGAGACAGACAACTTCTCCAAGAGAAGCATTAACAAAGGGCGCCTAACTCAGGGATGAACCATTGTTGTGTCTACACATAACAGGCAACTTAGCAAAAAACAATTTTAAAGT
This sequence comes from Pterophyllum scalare, assembly GCA_024447675.2. Classification (NCBI taxonomy): domain Eukaryota; kingdom Metazoa; phylum Chordata; class Actinopteri; order Cichliformes; family Cichlidae; genus Pterophyllum; species Pterophyllum scalare. The sequence continues at coordinate 101,101 of JAMQGT020014311.1, forward strand.
GTATCTTTAGGCTCTTTGTTATTCATAGCCAGTCACAAAGACACTTCATTTGCTCCATTTTCTTTAGTTGATTCTACAGAAACACAGTTTGACAGACATAAAATAGCATGTTTGCACCAGCAAGGTGATTCTCAAAGAGCTATCAGCAGGAAACAAAAGAGTATCAGCCCTAAAAACTATTATTTACAGCAGATGAACAGTATCTGAAAGTCATGTCGAGCAAAACCTGACACAGGATCTGAGAGATGCACCTGGTTCTTCAGTTGATCCATTCATTAACAAACAATGGAGCACCATCAGTCATGGATTGGCCTCCCCAGAGCATTGACCTCAACATTATTGAAGCAGTGTGGAATCATCTCGGCAGAGAACAGAACAAAAGGCAGCCAACATCCAAAGAAGAGCTCCGAATGACCTTCAGGAAGTCTGGAGAGCTATTCCTGAAGACTACTTAAAGAAATTAGAGAAAGCTGCCTAAGAGAGTTCAGGCTGTGTTGAAGAATAAAGGTGGTCACACCAAATATTGACATTCAAGCTCATTTAGAATTATACAAAGTCTGCTTTGGCCTTATATACTGTGTTTATATGTATATTTGCACATGTTCTCATCTCTGCTTTTTGGGGATGATGTGGTCGTGTTTGCTTCATCAGGTGGTGGCCTCCAGCTCGCACTGGGGCAGTTTGCAGCCAAGTGTGAAGCACCTGGTTTTAGAATTAGCACCTCTAAGTCTGACGCCACGATTCTCAGCCAGAAAAGGGTGGAGTGCCCACTCCGGGTCAGGGACAAGGTGCTGTCCCAAGTGGAGGAGTTTAAGTATCTTGGGGTCTTGTTCATGAGTGAGGGGAGTGGAAGACTGACAGATGGATTTGGGCCACGGCTGCCACGATGGTGAACAGAGAACTGAGTGTAAAAGCAAAGCTGTTGATTTACCAGTCGATCTATGTCCCTACCTTCACCTATGGTCACGAGGAGATGGCAGTGAAGAGGGAGGTCTGGGTTTCTCTGCTTAGGCTGCTGCCCCTGCAACCCAGCCCCAGATACGCAGAAGAAAATGGATGGCTGGCTGGATGTTTGCAGATGTTTTAATAAATCAGTGCACCTATTACCCATTTTCCCAGCAAAATGTAAAAAAATGAAAGGTGTCTCAAAATTTTTGTACAGTGCTGTAAATATAAGTTCTTTCTCAGTTACTTTACTCGTCTGATCCATTTAAGATCACTTTGGCTTTTATATAGCCTATGACTACCACTTTATTGATAGGGCTGTATACTTTAAATAGAGACATGCAGTGAGAAAGCCTTAATTTAAACTGAGGCTTAACTTACAACAAAATGTTTCTCTTCTTCAATGCAAACACAAATGAGGGTTTAGTTTGGAACGAACCAACCAGTCTAACTGGTTTTAATCATTCTGGCCTGCGTTAACCCCATATTGCCATAGCAATGAGGGGTTAAGATAGAAAGTCTAGACTGTGATTTGGGGTAACAGGAACATCTTCTTTGTGCATCTCTCAAGTATGCTGCAAAACCAAAAAAGTTTTAATGCAGAGGTCTCATTTGGGTGTCTAATATATTGTCTTCTTGTAAACTTCTATCTAACTTTAGTCATTCTTCAAACTCAGAGTGAAGAGCTAAATATGATACTTGCCTCAGGAGGTTGATGAACCCCTCTGACTTCTTCTGCTTAATTGGTTTTGCAAAATCTTGCCATTGGAGTGAAACACATTGTCACCGCTGTTGCCTGGCAGCAGAGTAAGGCATGCTGAAGTCTCGTGGGGTTACAGCTAAAAAGCGTGTGAACACAACCTGAATTTGCCTGTTTTAAACCACCAAATTTGAAAATACAAACATGACTTTCCCCACTGCCTCTGTGACTAACCCAAGCATGCCTGCTTCCCTGTTTGTTTCACTGCCTTTGATGGCCTCTGAGTAACTTGGAGGAGCTGTAGGAAAGAAAAGCCCCTTTGAAACCTCTGGGGTCAACTTGTCATGATCACGCCTACTCATGCTGACACACAGATGAAGAAAACCTTTGAAATTTTCTTTGTTCTCCGCTGTCAGAACCAACAACAGGGCATCCAGCAGACCAGGCTTTCCTCACAATCTGGAAGAAGCATCGCTGCCAATTTGAGGCCAAGTCAATCAGCACAGTATCAGAGGGAGTGCCTCATCGTGGTTGATAATCTCCCCGGAGAACATGCTCTGTTCATGCCTTTGGTTCATTAACTCTCCAACCAGTTGCAGTCCAGCATCAGCTCCTTTGTGTTTGGGTGAATGTGTGTTCTCATTAAAATCAAAGGATCCCTAACAATGGCGCCCACTGAGGACCCCCATCAACCTGCCTCATCTGGAACAAGAGGAGCTGTTTCACTCCTTTATAAACCAACACAATCACAACCACAATGTCGAGTCATATTATGTCCTCCTCTGGATGTTAGAGAAAAAATATAACATTCATATTTAATTATTTAAAGAGGTTTCTTTGGCAACATTTTTCAAAGTTTATGCAGCTCATAGTTTGAGTAATGGATCAGATGTGTGGTGTCAGATTATGTGGCATATATATGGAGCTGTTGTTATTTTGCTCTTTGAATGGAAATGACACTTCGTTGGTCTGTGGTTGATGCTCTTTGATCCACAATGAAGTGGTTTAATAATATATTGGGCATTCATGGTCCTCAGAGGATGAATGACGATGTTGGTAACTCCTTGATTTTGGCATTGGCAGATAGTCAGACTTTTTTTTTTTTCTTAGCCTATGCACTGGGTGAAACCCCATCTATATAATAATTGGATGCATTTGAATAAAAATAAATAACGTGCCACTTAGGGTGAATTGTGAGAACACTGTCATCACAACCTTGAACTTTTCTTTAAAACATCAGGTCAATACTGTCTGACTTTCTTTATAACACTTACTGTTATTATTTAATTTTCTTTGGCCTGACTGAGTGAATCATACAAGAATTCTGATGTGTGATTACCTTATGCCTGTGCAAATGATACTTAAGTCAAAGTACCTGCAAAACTTTAACCCACCTAATATTGGCCAGATCCCCTTCATGCTTCTAGCACTGCTCTGAGCCACTGTGCCATGGCCTTTTCAACATCTCTTAAGGTATCAGGCACAAAGGTGTTTGTAGCAAATCCTTTAAGTCCTGTAAGTTGTGAGGTGGGGCCTCTGTGGCTCAAACTTGCTTTTCCAGCACATCCAACTAATGGGGAATATGGAGGATAAGTAAACACTCTTCGACCTTAAAGAGGTCAACATGGACACTTGATTGGTATTTGTCTGCAGCTATGCAGTCCCATATGCTTCAAGCTGCAATGCACTCTGTGCTTTCAAAATTTATCTGTAGTAGCTCTTCTGTGGGCTCACGCCCACACGGCAACCTTTACTCACTGCATCAGTGAGTCTTGGCTTCTTTCAGATCATGTTTGGTAAATGGTACCAAAATAGGTAGTATATCACTGGATACCAGGAAAGCATTTATCTGTGAGTTTATAGACCACAACCATTAATTAATTCCTCTCCTGTAGTTTGGTTTGTCCATTCTTGGCTGCTCTAGAAACATGGCAGTGCAACATGGTAGACTAAGCAGACTCTAGAAAACAAGGGCTTGTTCTGAGGGATCACTAACACAATGGTTGTTATTTTCAGGTGATTACAAACTAATAAAAAACATAATTGAATACTGAATTCATTTTCTTCCAGAATAACCTTCTAAATCCTACACACTGGACCATTAAGAAAAACAGCACTGTGCCAATGCATGACCTCACAGGGACCAAATAGATGCAAACTCATGGATTTTGTATAAATCTGGGGGGGATTTCAAATCTGTTCAATAGAACTGATCAAATAAATTGATTTTACAATTCTGCACAAATAAACAGATTAAAGAGAGCTTAAGATGCTGTATTCATAGAAGAATCTTGAATTAAAATAAATTTTATTTTTGATAGTCTCTGGTGTTGTGCTATCAATAAATCTGTCAATCAGTTTATTGTCAGATGATTCCGTTTCACTTCCAACACTTCAGCTGATTGAATATGCAAGCTCAACTCTTGATGCAGGTCTAACAACTGACAGCACTAATTTCGCCCAAGGACAAAGATGAAGGCCGATTCTCAAAGGAGAATCCTCGGTCAGTTGTGTGCACCATGGAAATGCCAGCTGACAATGTGACCTCCCTCCATCTGCCTCTGATAGCCACCACAGAATAAAGCACTGCATATCAATTACACATGCCAATTTATCAGCCCGGAAAGGTTAGACATGAAAACTCTGCACAGTTTACTGAATGACACCCAACAGAGTTACTGATTTAATTTACTTACACATTTTCCATTTTGTTGCTGGGTTCTTGAGACTACACTGCATTTAACTGCCTGTATTTTTGATGAAGAGGCTGAAGATGAAGAGTCTTACCACAGAAAACAGAAGATAACTTCTTTATCTTTCTTACTTACTCAGTGCTAGCTGTAATGCCCATTAAGCACCTAAGATTACTGACCACTTTAAATGTATTTTAAAATGTTTGGTATCTGATAGAAGTGTGTTTTCCCCCTTTGTTTACTGTGCTGGAGCTGAGGAGTCCAACAATACTGGTGTTTTCCTGATGTAAGACTACCATCTGCAGGCAATGTGACATCACTGCTGAAAGCAACTATGGGATGAAAGATTCAAAATCAGTTGAATAGCAAAGACACAAAAAAGTTTTTTTTTTTTTTAACTAATAGGGTAAAAAAAATAAATAAACGTCATAGAGGTACTCTTCAGCTCAGTATAGTGACCAAGCTGGCCAAAAATTCCAGTGGTGCAATGGCTCAAAAAGGTCGCTAGAGGGAGACAATTGCTGATGAAGCCACCGGAAGTTGCTGCTTCAGGTTTGTTGACATTTGTAGCAGGAATGAGTGGCGAGTATACGAACCGTGGTGATTTGAGTCGTGGTTTAGAGGATGTTCCCGTTTTATTTGAAGGGTTCACATTTCCTGCTTTTCAGGTAACGATACTTTATACTTGTTACTTGATACTTGTTTTATCTGTATTTGAACACATATCAGATTTTTAAAACACTGCATCGATATTTTAGCAACTGCATTAGCTGGCTGAGCGCAAGCGTGGTGAAATAGAGGTGGATGTTATTTCTATATTTAGAAATCCGGTAACGCTAAAACTTTATTTAAACATGTGTTGCAAGTTAAGAATTACAATCCGCAACGATACAGGTTCAATTTTGTTTTCTCTGCTGGTTTTTAGACTTGTCAGTAACAGAAAGGCCAGTAACCTCTCTATTTTAATCTGTGTGTTTCCAGCTTCGGCACTTTAAAGTTGCGTTAAAAGTATGGATACATCTGGGAACACTGATATTTTATCCCACTGTGCATCTTTTTTTTTTATAGTCGCTGATCAACTTCCACAGGATTCACTTCATTCAGTGCATTTCTTTGTTCATGTAGAAAAATCATCTTTTCTCCAGACACAGAGATCATTGATAAACTTGGTGAGAACAGGTAACATAAAACAGCTTTAAAAAAATCTAAGATTAACTGTATCGGGGGTATGTTAATAATAAAAAAAAGGTAATATGCAGTTTATTTTTCTACTAAGGGATTAACACGTTCCTGTTTTTAGCAGTTCTAGACAGATTCGGCTAGATATTGAGATAATAAATCAGTGGTGGTTTGAAGTTCTTGGCTTGGACATGTGATACTAGCTCACAGTACAGGTAAGTTTGATCAGAGGTGGGAAGTAATGAAGTACAGATACTTTGTTAGTGTATTTAAGTAGAATTTTCAGGTATCTGTACTGCGTATTTATTTTTTCCACATTTTAACACAAATATCTGTACTTTTTTGCATTTTAAAAACTGGCTCACTAGCGTAGGTTTAACACATTTTAGGGAGGTTTTTATTTCCCGTCCCTGCGCATTCAAACGTCAAAGCAATTTGAGCCTAAATGGAGGGAACAATAACACCTAAGAGATTCTTATTGGTTTATCCTCCATCACTGGGGCTTATCACATACAGAGAACAAAACCATGAAATGTATGTATCATTCGAAACGCTGTACACAGGGGTTAAAGTGGGTCGTAACAAGTGCAGATATCTGTAAATTGTGGTTGCGGTACTTCAGCATCTACTTAACGCTACAGAAGAGTAACATGAATGGAGTAACGTGTTGTGGCAGGCAATTTCAAATTCAAGGTTTCTAACAGCTGAAAAAATATCAGTAAACACACAAACTGTTTGTGTGCAGTTTGGCACAGTGTCTGCGAGCTAAAGGTCCAGCTGCTTTATTTCCCAGAATGAGAGAGGAGTTCACTCAGAGATGAAGAAAGATGTAAGAAAGAGGACAGGAGAGGAAGAAGAGAGGTTAGATTTAAAAGTAAGTACTGCTCCGTGGCATTTGATAAAATGAAAGTTTAAAGCTTACATGTAATGTTCTCATTTTTAAATCAGATATTGGATCTGTAGATAAGTTTAAGTTAAGTTTTTTTCATATTTTGAAACATCCTGCAAAACAAACTGAGGTTCACTAACCTTGTGTTTTTCAAAGGTTGCATTAACATACTGCAGTTTAGTGCAGGATAAACAGGTTAGCTTGCTGTACTGTGGGGAAATTACAGTAATGCTCTGTGTTGGACTGGTGCACAGCGGCTTTGGTGTTCGTGGTCTGAGTCGGGTTACATCAAGTGTAGCAGAGATGAATTTGAATTTAAGCTGATGATGCTTGGATTGATTCACTGAATTCCACCTTTATACCAACTGTATACTGTGGACTATAAAGACATTATAAACTAAGCTAAAGGTCCGGCTGCTTTATTTCCCAGAATGACAGAGATGCACAAAGGCTCTACCCCTACACTGCCGGTGTAGGGGTGGAAATCAGCCAAGATTGCTCGCAAAATGAACATCTTATTGAGTTCAGTTCAGCAGTAAATCTCAGTGCAGCAACAGGAGCAGCACAGGTCAGCTGATCACAGTCAGCACATAAAGAAAATCTACTGATGCTCACAATAGAAAGTTGTGATTCTGCAACCCATCTTACGGTTCCCCACCTGCTGAATCCCACTTTAACCCCTGGCTGCACTCATTTTTCTGTTTAGGTGCAGAGGCAGTCACCTTCTACAATTCCCTTTCACTGCTTGTGTCCTACATAACAGATTCAAGCTGAGTACATTCCTTAGAATTTAGATTGATATTTAGATTGGAATAATATCAGCTCTTTATGGGATGGTTTATAATTTTATCCTGAACAGGATAAGCGGGCGTAGGGCTGTCATAGGGCGAGAGTCAGGGTACACCCTGTACAGGTTGCCAGACTGCCGCAGGGCTAACACAGAGAGACAGCCAACCATTCAACCATTTAGAATCACCAATTAACCTAACCTCAGTAATTGCATGTCTTTGACTGTGGGAGCTTATTAATCATTAAGCACATACCTACTCCTCTTGTTTTCTTAGACTGGCATTTTCTGTCCATGCAATGAACTCTGAAGAACTCTGCTGGCTGTGTGTTGTGGTCCAGTACACGAGGAGTCAGTCATGTCTCAGTGAGACAGATGTTATGTCCCTCTGAAACTGTATCATGTCCTCCAGCCTGTTCTCCAGTGGCTGGACATTAGCCAGCGAGATGCTCGGCAGTGACATTTGGTGTGCTCTGCACCTCAGCCTTTCTCTTACGCCAGAGGTCACTAATAGGCGGACCTCGGTCTGGATCCGGACCAGAATGATGTTTCATGCGGGCCTGAACCTAATACCAAAAAAGAAATGACCACTTAAAATCTTGTTGAGCACTTTCTGGTTTACCGGCGCAGCTTTTACAGTTCGTACGGTAGTGGTGAAGCGTCCAAGGAAACCCACTGACCAATTGCATGTGAGTTTGGCCATGCCACGTGATACCACCAAGCTGGTTCCTGCGGGCCGGTAACATTGTAACAAATTTGTAATAAACAGGGTTATTATAGTTAACGAAAACAAACGAAATAACAAAAACTGAAATTAAAAAAACATTTTTGTTAACTGAAATAAATAAAAAGTATAATTAAAAGGAAAAAATTATAACTAAAACAGTATTGTGAGTTTACAAAGCTAACTAAAACTAACTGAATTAGAGATAAAATGACCTTCGTTTTCGTTATTTTATTTAAAACCCTTGTGGATTGATATGAAATCATTTTTTTTCCACTCTAGCAGTTTAAGCTGGGAGCGCCAATAGGCAACTGTGTGCACGCTCACCGCACTGGTCAGCAAAGTATTGGCAGCGGCCAATATATATATATATGTGTGTGTGTGTGTGTGTGTGTGTGTGTATATGTATGTATGTATGTGTATATGTATATATATGTGTGTATATATATGTATATATGTGTGTGTGTGTGTATGTATATATATATATATATATATATATATATATATGTGTGTGTGTGTGTGTGTATATATGTGTGTGTGTGTGTATATATATGTGTGTGTGTGTATATATATGTAAAAACCTGACATAGTTGGACTTCCAGACCTTGGCCTTGTGAAATTTGGTCTGACTGGACCTCTTTCAATTTTATTTGAATACCCCTGTCTTACGCTTTTCCCTCAGGGCCTTGTGTGTGACCTGGGGGCCTTGCGCCCTCCTTTGTCTGAGCTGGCCCACCGGCACAGGATGTCCCTGGGCCAAGCCGGGTCAGGAGAAAAAGGTTTCAAAATACAGCCAGAGTGCTGTATTCGGATGTTCCAAAGAGGCTCTGTCATATCACATATGACACACCCATCCATTCTGTTCCGCTTGTCCTTATTCAGAGTCGCTGGAGCCTATCCCAGCTGACATAGGGTGAGAGGCAGGGTACACCCAACACAGACAACCATTCACACTAAATTGCCCATAAGTGTGAACGTGAACAATTAACCCGGACATGGGGAGAACATGCAAACTCCACACAGCAGGAGGTCTGGGCCAGGGTGGAATCATTCTAGCTGTGAGGCAGCAGTGCTAACCACCACGCCATGACACAGAGCAAGGAAAAATTAGGAAGTCAAAAATGAAGGCAAAAAACTAATATATACAAACAAAGTGTCGGAGCAGGTAGGACAGCTGCTGACCTCACCAGTGCCATCTTATTTTGCTAAAAAACAAATAAAGTGCCAGTAATTACCAGGAGTGGAATCAAAGTGCTTTGGTGAAAATGTGCTAATTTGAGAGTGCTGATTAAGCCATCATTAACATTAGCTGTCGTAGTCAAGTTACCTGGAAAGCTTCATTTTTACAAGGCATCAGTCATGCTAGCCGGTGTACCCAGCAAACACATAGTGTTTTTTATTATGTTCTAATCATTAAAAAACCCACAACAAGTCTGAGTGGCATTTGTATTTATTACATATTACATATAAATTTTTATTACAGTCGTGGCTGTGGCCTTGATGACAGCTCAGACTGAAGCATAAATTAAAACTGAGGTGCAGTGTGAATGGATTTTGAATCGCAGCTCCTCTCTCTATCTTCTGTTCATGCCCTGAGCAAACACATGGACATACAGGAGATGCATCCCAAAGAGGTGCATTGTGATGCTGCTGCAGGTCACCAGTGTTACTCACCTTCATTTTCTTCTATTTGAGCATTGATACAACTGTTATATTATTTGAGAGTTTTAAAAAAAATTATAATGCTATGTAGACTGATCAAACAAACAAGTTTTTGGTTTTCTTGTACACGGCGTTACATGATTGTAGAAAAATATTATAATTGAAACAAGGCTGTAATTTATTTAAAGATTAGTATAAAGGTATGAAAAGTAACTGAGCTGTCTAGAAAACCCCTGTGCCCAAAAACAAACCTCATGAAAGCCTTGTCATGTTTAACACTACAAAATGCAGCACAGTGTTTTGCCAACAGATGGCAGCAAATCATCACAGTCACATCATCAACATGCAGTGCAGGGAATAAAAAAGATTAACTGCCTGGAGGACCCTCCTAACTGTATGGCTGTATGTGTTGATATGTTTTTTTTTTTAATGCAGGTTGACAGGTTTCACATACTTAAAACACTTGTACTCTCTAACAAATAAAAATCATTTAAATAAGAATTAAAGTAACTGAGTTATTTTCTTGATCTGTTATTCTGTTTTACACAATTTCCACAAAGTCCAAGTGATGTCCTCTTTTGTCTGTAAACAGCACAAAACTCACTTTACTCTCATTTAAGAACAAGAAAAGCAGCACAACCTCTCAACAGGTTTTTTTCTCTTTGAATTGGAACACTCATTGTCTTTTTCTGTTGTTTTTCAGTATTCCCCAGATAATGTTCAGGGACCAGGATCCACTGTAGACCCCAGTGAAGTCACCCTTCCTGGCTGCTCCTGCCTTTCCCACTCATGCTGCATTGACAGCTGCTCCTGCCTGCAGACCCATGGTCAGGAATATGACAGCACTGGCACACTTCTGTACCTCAACAGAACAGATGCAGGTTTCTGCTCACCCGTGTTTGAGTGTAATGCCCTTTGCACCTGCAGTGATGATTGCTCTAACCGGGTGGTGCAGAGAGGGCTACGGTTCAGGTTGGAGGTCTACAGCACCCGGGACAGGGGCTGGGGCGTTCGGACACTAGAGAAAATCTCACGTGGGGCATTTGTGTGCGAGTATGCAGGAGAGGTGATCAGTTTTGGAGAGGCCAGACGCAGACAGCTTTCCCAGAGATCTGAAGACAATAACTACATTATTGCTGTAAGGGAGCATGCGGGCACAGGCTCCGTCACAGAGACATTTGTGGACCCAGCCCAGGTGGGAAACGTGGGTCGCTTTCTCAACCACTCCTGTATGCCTAATCTATTCATGGTCCCAGTGCGTGTGCACTCTGTAATTCCCAGACTGGCGCTGTTTGCTGGACGGGACATTGAAGCTCAGGAGGAGCTGACGTTCGACTACTCGGGAGGATACAGTAACCAGCACCCTGCAGAGCTTTTGTCCATGCAAAGTGATGCCGCCGTGCAGGCCAGTGGGACAGTTAGACTCCAGAGGAAAGCGTGTCGTTGTAGTTCCAACAACTGCATGCAGTTCCTTCCTCTGGATTTATCCATTCTAAGCTGAAATTATCCACTATGGTTGTTATGTGAATATTGGTAAAACATTATTGTGAAACACGACACCTTCAGCATTTCTTTTGCTCTTACGTTTATTCTTGAATTGTATTTTAAATGTGTTTTCCTGAAATCCTAGTTAATTTAGCTGCTCATTAGCACAAGACAGTGCAACATGTTGGTGGCTCCATGAACACAATGAGCTGGATGAATCATGTCTGTGCCCATCACCGTTTCCTGTTTGGTCTCCTGAGTGTCTCCCGATCTGCCACTGTCTTAATGCCGTCTCCCACTAACTGCGAGATGATGTGAAAACAAGAATAATTCAATTCTTGTTGACATTCTTATCTGTTCTTTCACTTGTATAATCCATTTCATGTATCAGGACAGGCTTGTTCCCAGTTGATTTACAGTCTTATATTTATGGTCTTGTCCTGGCCCATTTCTCAAACCACACATGACTCTGAATGTACAAGTGAAGTCATTTGCACTGGCAGGTGTAAAATAATGATGTTTAATAGGTTTCTTTTTAAAGCCATGTAGTATACAGGATTGTTATCTTGGTAAAACATCACGCAAGTGAGAATTTGATGGTTTTTCCACAAACTCATATAAAAGGTGATAATTGTCATATGTCTCCATCTGCTTGACATGTCTTTGTTGTCATCGTGCTGCGCGGCCACCTCTTGTAGATATTCTTGGCTTCTCATCGCACTCAAACCTCAAGAGAAGTGGGACCAATTAAAAAGGGCCACGGGATATAGTTTATATAGAAACAGACTTTATTCCCCTGTTAGAAGGGGGAGCAAGGTGTCCCACTTTAGTGTGACCATTCTGAAATCAGGACCTTTTCCTCTCAATCTGCCCCGTTTCTAGTCTAGACCTGCTTTCATCTTATTAATATCCACATCTGGGTTAATTAGGATGGAGACCATATTTCATCCAGAAATGGGACCAGTGCTCCAGCCACACTGGGGCTGAGCGGGACTAGCGGCGGGTGGTGGTGGTGGAGGGAGTGGAAGCCTTCTGTTGATTGGAGACCACTGTCAAGTTGATTGGTTTTTGTGTCACCCAGTGGAGAGGCAAAGTGTTGTATCAACCTATATTTTTTTACTCATTGAGGGTTTCTGTTCAAAATGGGCTGTTCTATGAGGCTGATCCAAGCCACATTAAAACCTAAAGGAGTAATTCTGAATTATATTGTTTTTCATCCCAAGAGTTGGATGAGAAGATCCCCTGAATTAATCCAGAAAGTGACAAAAACAATCTATCTTCAAAGCATTTTTAAAATATACTAAATTACATTGTTGATATTACAGAAAACATACACAGGATGCCTAATACATCCACTTGTGTATAGCACATACGAGGTGGCAGTGACGCAGTGGGTAGGTGCTCACCTTGCAACCGCAGGGTTGTGGGTTCGAGTCCCCGTCTGAGTGTGTGCTGTCATTGTGTCCCTGGGCAAGACACTTAACCCACATTGCCTAAGTGTGAATGTGGTCGGAGGGGCCGTGCTTCTGTCAGACTGCCTCAGGGCAGCTGTGGTTACATTAGTAGCTTACCACCACCAAGTATGATTGAGGTGTGAATGAATGGCGCACAGAATTGTAAAGTGCTTTGAGTACCATGAAAAGTGCTATATAAGTTGAAGGCATTATTATTATTATCAGAAACAGCCAGGCCTTGGAGAAGGCACTAACAGAGATCATGCAAAAAAGGAATACTCATACAGATGTCACATGAAAGAAAACAGTGTTATGTTATGTATCAGGGTTTCTTCTGACATCATTTAGGTAATTCATGTGTGCAGTGTCAGGCACATCTTTAGTTTAAGGTCAAAGAGTCTGCAGTCCTTGCAGTTTTTCTGGCCTTTTCTTTATTTTGCCTTTGTGAAAAATTAGATTCCACTGTCGATGCGAAAAAAGAACCGAGCATAAGAAGAAAAACAGTCATTCTTCAAAATCATGACTCATGTCATTTTTGAGTCAGACGTCCCTGGAATCCCTATGGCAACCGGCTGTGTGTACAGGAGGTGGTTTGGACAGCAGTGGTTGGTCCGGAGGTGCACGAAGGCAGATCTCAAATCCTGGCTGTTGATTAGCTGGGCTCCTTTCCAGGGTTGTCACCTAGCAACCAGCAGTTAATCACACGAGGTGAACTTCACCACCAGACACCTTCCCCCCTCCCTGACTTGAAAAAACAAACATGCCATGGATGTTTTACAGTGCTTTGTCACTGTGTGATTGTATTTTGACAGTGACCACTGCATTATTTTACGTGCGTGGTGGCAGCTTGAATCAGGGTTCAGGGCAAAATAAGAAACTGGAATATCCCAAAAATTCCATAATAGGATGTTGTGCTGTTTCATACCAGCATGACTAAAATGCACCCTTGGGATATGTGCGTAAAGTTTTGTTACTTCTGCTAACCTTATTTAAAGTGAGACTGTACACCCTTTGAAAGTACACACTGTTCTTTTCAGGGGGTCATTCATAAATTCAGTAGCTCTAAATACTAAAAATGTGCATCACAGCTCTATATTTGCTTAATATTACATGGGATAGGGGGCGGGTTTAAACCCAAACACCACAGGTGGGTTGCCGTATGGTGTCAGAATGCCAAACTGGGAAATTTATTATCATGTCAAAATACTGTACTAAAGTCCTTGCTGTGTAACTGTAATTAGGTAACCAGCTCCAAGAATTTGTGTTTTAGCATGTCACTGATAAACACGTCATAGATTATTGCTGAAGTAAATAAAAACTTAAAATAAAAAAAAAAAACCCGCTGTTGCTAGGTAAACACAAGTTTGTATTCCTGTTCATGGTCTCCTTCCACTTGCGCTCAGAGTGCCTTACAATGATGCAGTTAGCAGCAGTTTAATCATTTTATAAATAAGTTTATTTTCTTTCCTGGAGAAAGTTCAAAGACAATGTTGAATCTGTCTCTTGTGCACAAGGCACACAAGCAGTTAGTTATGGAATCCACAAAAATCAGAGTATAAAGAGTACAATTAGCTTTTTTCATGGGGTGTTACATGCAAAATTATCTTGCTTGGCAGTACTGATGTGTTGCGCTAAACTAACACACTGTGGGCTGCAGCCACGCTTGCTGTCAACTTTAAGGAGCTGTCAGTCTTTCTCATTATACTCTTGTGAAAAAGCATATTTCCCCAAATATTGATCTACACTTCTACAGCAGATGAGTTAAAATAGCCACAAGAAACGAGAAAAACAAAGTGCTCTTAGGACACTTAGTCTGCCTTTAAGATTCTTCTATATAATAAGGTTTAGTTTCATCATGGCACCTCCTCTTCATAGCCCCCACTTTGATTTAGTCTAATAAGTTTCACCTAAATGTCTTACCTGGTGCAGCTCTAAAGGACAAAAGATAGGATACACCTTGATGCTTATGAGAGTCATGCATCACATTGATAAAGGAGTGAGACACTATTTCAGGGTGAATGACCAGTGGAGAAATTACAACTGGCAGTCCATTTGTTCAGAACTGGAGCACCTCTCTGATGAGGGAGCAGATGTCCTTGCCTTGAATCCCGCAGCCAAATCAAGGGGAAAAGAAAAACAACAGATATCTGCGGGGCCTCCGATAGCAAAGGCATTTCAAAGTCCAATTCGGAGCATGTTTAAAAAACTCCTGACTTTGTTGTGACAGTGACTGATAAGAGAAGAAATATTGTAAGCCGCAGTCTCTTTCAACAATCTGTCGTTAATTATAACATGTTTAAAAGGTCCTGACGGCACTCTCTCACTCTCTCAGGTTGTGGCAGAACACGTGAAACCTTGGCCTTTGTGCTTACATAATTGATGAATGTATCAAATAAGTTGTTTCTTTGTTCTGTTGATGTAAAATCCAGCAGGTGGCTATTGAATCAGTGTTTGAAATACTCGCTGTGACCATCAGAGCAATGTCTCTCAAAATGAAAGTTCAATAGAGCTGCTGGCTGTGCTTCAAAGGAGGAGTTCACAGTAGGATTTCACTCTTTCCCTCTTTTTTTTTTTTTTGTAGTTTCACTTCAGTGTTAAGGGAAGTTGGTGTTAAAGAGAGTTTTCAAATTGGCTCCTCCCTTCACAGATGTGAAGTTAAATTTGGCCCAGGGCACCTGCAGCAAGCTCAGCAGGAAGTTCTGGAGCCTAAAAAGCACCCGCCTCCACAGCTGCTCTCCGCACTGATCAGAATGACACATGCATGCATATTTTCTCAACTCTTACACTCACAACAAATTGTTAACCATACCTGTCTCTTAGAGCGTACTATTACTTCTGCTACTTCAGTGGAACTGCAAACCACTATTAGTGTGAAAATTAAATTGAAGGGAACCTCTGGTAAGGATGGCTATAATTTTTAAAGAATCAGAAAATAACAGGTTTAATCATAGCCTCACATATGCCAAGGATTTCCGTTGATTTAATCGCTATCATTATCTCCCACTGCAATCACAAGCTTTGCTTAATGACCCGGTGTTTCACAGGTTTAAACGCCCAGTTTAGCAAGCATGTGTGTCAGCATAAGACGAATCATGCGCAGGCTATTACACTTAAGGATTTTTAAATCATGTGCAACAGCTTGCTGAAAAATATGAGCCCCAATTCCATTATCGGCCCAGTCTCGTCTTTCCACCATATAACAGAGACCAAGTTTAGTAAGCTGGTACTTTACAGCATGCAGTGAAAGTGAAGCTGGAGTCCTCCCATCCTCCTGATCCTAATGGATTACCTGCCTTTAAAGCAGCTTATAGAACATGCTCCCCAGGTTAAATAGGAGACTTCAGGCTGCTGCCTCCTCCAGACATTGTTTCCCTCAGTGGGATTAGCTCACACATAAAACTGTGTGAGGAGTGATAGTGTGCAAAACTCTGCTAACATCCACCTGTGCACATCAGACATCTGGCAGACAGTCCCCTCTGGCATATGGATATGGTGTGTCATATTGATTATGCCGTAACCAAGGTGACATGGTGAAGTGATCCACTGCTCTGTGCACATTGTTTTTGAAGAGATTCACAGGCCATGAAATATCCAAAGCACATCTATCTATAAACTGTCAGACTCACTATTACATGTTTCATACAGAGCGGCTTACATTCTCTGTAAATTGAATATAGATCCAGCACAAAATGATTTTTCCTATAGGAAAAAAATCACAAGGCCTAATTAGAAAATCTCTGCAGCTGGTTTAATCAGACTTTTTCCATTGGGAATATGCAGGTCATTATACCAGCATAATTGTCTGGTATTTTTAGGGAGGAAGATCTCTACTTTATGCCCCAGCGTAGAACCAATACCTGTTGTCTTGCAGGCAAAATAAGTAGGATCTGTATTTTTTAGAGCTTCAACATGACAAACTCAAAGGCTGTCTGATCTCATTCTGGTTCAGTCTTATGTTCTTCCATCCCACTTCTTTTTTTGCTGTCATTAGTCAACCACTAACCAAGTACAGTAAGCTTCTTTGAGCAGCCTGCTTTCGTGCAAGATTGGGGCTGCCAACTACCTGGTCTACGACTTGTCTTCATGTGGTTCTGCATGTGTGATCTGACTAAACTGAAGTACCGTGCATGGACTTGACTCCACAGGGGTGTGATGTCATTCACAGCCTGCAAACGTCACATACTGACAAAGGCTGGGAGATGGGGAGAGGATAGCAGATGGTTGTTTCTTTTCACACTATGCTAGAAGATCCTGCACTCAATGTGTTTTTATGCCACATTTGTTTGCAGCATCTGCCGTACAGTTGTGCATGTTTTGTACTGATATTGACTAAGATGTGACTCTTTGGTCCAGTTGGCCCAATAATGCAATTTAGTGAAAAAATCTGTCAAGATTCAGAATGAGATGGAGAGAGGAACCAAAAACAGAAGAAGACCCAGAGTCATACGAAGTAAACCAATGGCCGATGCAACAAACCAAGAAATACAAAGTGCAGAGGGCAACAAAAACAAAGCCAGAAACAGGACCACAAGAGGTACAAGAATACAAGGGGAAATATACAAACCACAAACTGACAAAGCCCAAGGTAAAGACTAGGACTATGTACTATATATACACACACAGGTGACTGGCGATAAGGCACAGGTGGGAAAGAAACAGGTGAAACTAATGAAGACAGGGCAGACAGTCATGAAGGAGGAAAAGGATCAAAGGCAAAAAATAAAATCACAACAGGACACATAATAAACCCTGCCTTCAAAGTAAAACAGGAAGTAACCATAATGTAAATAACTAACACTGAAACAAGAAGCTAAATATGATGACAGAAGACATGGGATACAGAAGGAAGGAGAATCTAGAAACAAAGCAAACATAACAGGGACCATGACAGTGAAGTTCTACCAGTATTCTACATTTAGCTTGCATTTGCTAATAAGTCATTATCTATGGTTCTTGCTCCCAGTGGCATTGTGCCTTGAGTGGTTTCCTGTCCAGATCCATAACAGCAGTAAGAGAGTGATACGGTTACAGAGCCCTCCTTTTCTCCTTTTAACAAGACTGTAGAGTTGATCTGGTCTTTGGAACTTAACTCGTAACACTGAACAGTCCATCGACTTGAAATAATCTAAAGTGAAATGTTGCCTTTTAATATATTTTTTCTGTATTTGCCCTATTTTGCTCGTATTTTATCATTTCTGATGAATATGAGGCTTCGTTTTGCAAGCGTGGCCCACACAGGCCTATCTGCAGCTCAGACGAGAATACAACCAGCCACTGTGCCTACACATTGCTGCAAAGGGAAGGCCTGAATCTGCATGAGAATACGCACTCTAACACATGCACAATGATGACTCTCACAATCTGTGCTCCCACACAGATGGTCCCTGCGTTTTGTCAACCCACTGTCTCTTTTGCACTCCCAGCATGCAGATGTTGTATTTGTTAATTTGATAGTCATTTGTAAATTTAGTGCATCTCCGTCAGCTACGAGTCAGACTACCAGGCAAGATGAGTCACCCATTCTTCCAACCCATCTTGTGCTCTGATCCATCACATTACATGGGAGATCAATGGTTATCCTAGCCTGGCTAGCCTGGCTAGCCTGGCTCATATCTATCTATACCACAGACTCTGCTGTGTGCGTGCGTGTGTGTGTGTGTGTGGGGGGGGGGCAGAACATGACCTCTTCAGGTTGAAAGAGAGGACGAGAATAAAAGACTGACAAAAGAACCCAGAGAATAAAGAAGGCACTGTGTTCTCCAAGCATTTCTGACATCTCCGTTTGCTGCAATTCACAAAACACAGAAACAGTTGTGTCCAGTTTTATATTTATAAACTCCCTCCCTAGCCAGTCGTCTGTACAGTGTATCCATGACAACTGAGTACTCAGTGATTTGTGTTCAACTTCACTTAATGTCAAATTCAACTGAAGCTTCAAAATATTTTAGAGGAAAAGAAGGTTAGTGACGCTGATGCTGTGAAGTCCTAACTCTCTGACATTGATGTTGAGGGACAAGTCACCCACCTGCCATCTGTCCCTCAGTGAGCAGAGCAGTCTGTTGCTACATATGTGGTTTTTGGTGCTCTTTTGATAAAGTTCATCTCATAGTTGGATAATGATGATAGATTGGACAGCCATTAAGCGGGAAGAGCATTTGACTGTACAGAAAGTGACATATGCACAATAATAATAAATGGTTTTCTACAACTAGAGTACTCATTGGGTTCAACACAAGGAATACAGAGCCTCAGAGCATGAGTGTCAGGTGGTGGTAGTGGTGGTGTGGGGCTTAGAGTACTCTACAACATAGCAATATGCAGCCATTTACATCTGAAAGACCTCACTGTGTGCGTAAAAAGCAAATGTGGAATGTAGAAAGTGAAAAGAAGCACTTTCATGGTAATGGACACTTGTCCATCCCCATTTAGTCCTCTCTTGCAATCTCTCTACATCCTGTAGCTAAGAAACCAAATCAGGAGCTAATTCATGGGCTTGGTTAATACCACTGGGCCCATTTCAGGGATGAAAGTGTTCTTTCGCCTCATGTATCTCTCTCTTCTTCATTCAAATTGCAATTAGGAATAATCAAGCTTTTAGACATTTTCAATTATAACTATTCTGCACACAGGCTTCTTTGCTGTTTTGGAAGAAGTATCAGGATCACTGTGGTGACTGCCTCCTTACTATTTTCTTTTTTTAATTCATATTTGTAAATTCGGTCTCTGAAAGTGCCTATGACTGCTTCAGTACACAGAAGAGTCTGTTCCAGTTCCAGTAGCTGAAAATGATACACTGCGGTTTTATTGGGTCAACTGCAGACAAAAAAAGATCTCTCAAAATGTGATTGGGAGAGATTGAGGTTGCCAAAGCTTATATTACAAATTGAAAAACTTGTTGGCATATAGACAAGATCATCTCTGTTTGTATGATGCATAGACCATCCAATTTAATGAAAGTAAAATAAATAAATAAATACATTACAAACCCAGGAATCTGAACGCTTGTGAATGAATTAGTGTTCCTGACAGGAGGCTGCCCACACAATGGAAGTCTTTATCTCATATCCTTTCACTTTGACATGCACAGCATGAACCCCTCTTCATAAGGCACTGCGTGTGCTTCTGTTTTTGACATTATATACATGAAATAATATGGACATTCACATCATGCAATCCCCCAGAGACATGTTTACTAGTCCACAAAATGTGACACATGCATGGGATTTATTTGTACTCAAACAGGCCAGCAGCAAGTCATCTTATAGAGGTGTAAGGTTCTGTTTGTTAAAAAAAGACATGTAGATGCCTTTTATTTTATAAATAGAAATACAGGCTATAATTTCTAAATTATTATGGCTACTTGCAGTTATATATACACATTTTGCATTTTTATTATTCTCCCACTGGGAATAAATGTATTTGTATTTATTTACAATAAATAAGATCACGTATTTCTGCTACAGGTTGAAAATTCTTCTGTACATAGAACGATTGAGTTAAAGGCCTGAAGAACTGCATTACCCAGGGAGCACCGCTGCAGTATAAATAGTAACGAAAGGGGCGTTCCTGCGGTGACATGTGGAGGAGGTAAGAAGAGGATTGTTGCCGAGGTCGCATTCAGCTGTGAGAGATAACGTCGCTCAGGCTACCCTTACCTGGAGTTTCACTGCCATGGACTTAACCGAGGATAGCGCTGTGGAAATTATCCTCTGCTGACCCACTTCTCCGCGCGGTTCTATCTGCCTCCATCCTTTGACGCCTTCTTTCATTCCTGTCAGGTAAAGTCCTTGCCTGTGTGTACTAGTTTTCCAGCTCGGGCATTGTTCATTTTGTCACTGAGATGTAGGCATCCCTGTCAAGGAAGTAGCCCACGCGCTCATTTGTTTCTGTTGTGTTGCTGCAGCTCGTGCGACTTGACATTTCATATAGCTAGTAGGCTCGCGCCTCAGCTGGAAACTCAGTTCAAATGTGCCGCAAGACGTTTAAATCACTTTACACGCTTTGACACTGAGAAATAGAAAGTTTATATATGTGGAGTGGACTGCGACTTCTGATTCATTTTTTATTCTGTCCATTTATTTATTTATTTGTAAATGTCTCTGTAGCTTCACAACCAGGACTTTATGCTGAAATGATGGTGACACTGCTTTTGGGTGGATTTTATTAACTGCAAAAATTCACAAGGCCATATAGACCACAAAGCCTATAAGTAGGAAGATCTTTCACACAAGCTGATATTTTCACAACTTGAAAGTAAGCTGGCGACCTAAATTTAAGACCTATTGCTTTATATATAACAGCACAGTGCACTTGCTGTATGTTCGCCTGTCATACACTTTTAGCGGTACAGTTGGGCTATAACAAAAAAATAATGAGGGCAGTCATACAAAGGAAATGGCTGGCTTTGTAGCTCAGTTATTTGTGGTTAATGTAAACAGTAGTAGTGTTTGTTATAGCCACTGATGGTTTTGCAGTAGGTGGTGCTCTGGGGATGGCCTAAAAAAATCAAGTGGACACAAATTAGGAATAGCAAGTCAATATCATAAAGGTAATATTAATTCAAATAGGTGAGCATAACCGCTGCAGCTTACAGTATAGGTGTACCTAAAAGCCAGTGGCATTGTATTATTGTATTAAATAGTTTAAATATTATACATAAAAGTGGCTTGGTTGTGTTTGTTGTATGTCATGATCCTTTAAAGTCTCATGTTAACTTTTTGCAGGTGTTGTCAGTGCTGAGAAACCATGTCAGACAAAATGTCCAGTTTTCTCCATATCGGGGACATTTGTTCCCTGTATGCAGAGGGCTCCACCAGTGGATTTATCAGCACTTTAGGGTAAGCCTGCCTGTTTCTAAATCTTAACTTTAACATAACCAAGAAAAAGAGTTAGGGTGAATAACTGATTTAACCAAAACAAATGAAAAAGAAAAATGAGTAGTTTTCAGGAGTTTCCACTTTATTTGGGGTATTTCAGAGACTGAGGTGGACTTGGAAAAATATTTGGACTGGAGAGGAAAATGAAGGACTGCAGAATTAGGGCCCACCTCTTAAAGATGCATCTGGACTCCTTTTGAGGCTTTATTTTGGACACTGTTTAGCCCGTCTTAGTGATGACGAGCTCAAATATTAATGCAGTAATATGTATCACTTGCTTGCTCTGCTGCAGTTTTGTTGCATGGTCGTAAACGTTCTTAGAAATGCCTGGTAAATGCTGTCTAATAAGTAAATTATGTATGGTATCTAGCAGCTTTATCACCTTTTACAAAAGAATCTGATACAGCTAGTTTCTAACTGCCAAACCCAGACTTGATTTCAGTCAAATATGTAGCTACATATGATGTCATTGTCTTATCCATGAATACACAGCAGCATACCATGTCACTCTGGATAACACGGTCAGTCCAGCGTGCTGGGTTCTGTAGTTGACTCTTTCCCTTTTGTTTCCTTGTTGCTCTGTGCCTTAAATTACTGTCTCCTCTGGTACATGCTGAGCACCATGTTTTCTAGCAGTTAACATCTCCACTCCTCCCTAATTGTAGGCAATGAGTTAAAAGTGCATCTCATTATGTAGAAATTGAGCAAATCTTGACACAACTGGCACACACAGGAAAAACAGAAGGCTAAAAGAGGAACAGCGGGGGATCGTCGATGTGAATGTTCCTGTCCAGCATCTGGCATGTTAGGCTCCAGCACCCGGAATGAGCCTGTCTCCGTCTCCCCTGCTTCTTTCTGTTTACTGTCCTGGGGAGTTTGTTTTTCCTCTTCTGAGGTGAAAGTGGGTACAGCGTCTATATTGTCCTGTTCATCCTCTCCCTTTTAAGAGCTGCAGTCTTTCTCCTGTTGCCTTGTCACCGTTCAGTTTGCCATTTACCAGAGGCTGAGTGGAGCCCTCCTCCTTGCCTTCATACACCATGCTCTTAAACAGTTTTAATGTTATGCGTCACCCACCATAGCAACAAATGTGAGCACAGCTTTGAAGGCTACCACCAAGACAGAGCTTGCTTGTCAATTTTTCCTATCTTGTGTTATGCCAAGTCCTCCCCCCCAATTGCTGCTGTGAGCACTCTCTGTTAAAGGGTATAGCTTAGAGGACTGTAACTATAAATAGCTTTATTGTATTAGGTGTTGCACCCCTGAGAGAGAGTTGCATTCACCTGGACCACAGCTGGCATAGGAAGGCTGACAGTCAATGATGCTGTATCCCTGAAGGCCACTTTCTGACCTTGGATTTAACTGACTCTTGAATTTCCGGTATTTTTTTGGATCTTGGCCCGTCGGTGCATCAGTGTGATCGAGGCGATCAGCTTTTCATTTCTGCAGAGACCATTCTCACAACATGTGAATTTTTCATCATCACAAGGCTCCTGCAGTGCAGTGTGTACACAGTGACCTATAAAAAAATGCACCTGATTTGACCTGCTCAAGCATCCTGCACAAGTGTCCTCTTTGTGCCAATATACTGTCTTATATTTTTCCCAGGGGTTCCCCTTAATTTCTTGCACTTAGAGTACTACTGACTTTAAATTTGTGTTTTTTAGTGTTAATTAATGTTTTAGAAAACTACAATGCAAATAGGAATAAGGTTCCTAAAGTCGAGTGCTTTAAAGACAAAGGGAACTGCTTACAATTGTGTGGTGTGATGGAAATGAGTTTTCTGTGAAGGGCAAACGGGCTCAGCCTTAGGTGGTAGAACTCATCATTTGGGAGAGGTTCATCTGCTTCTCCCTCGCTTCAGAAGGAGACTGTTGAGGTAGCTTGCATGCCTCCTGGGATGTCTCCTAGATGAGGTCTTTCAGGCAGGGCCCACTGGAAGAAGACCCTGGAGCAGACCCACGGCATGCTGGAGAAATTGTCAAGGCTTGCTTGGCAACACTTCGTGATTAAAACTCTTTTTCAAGATTTCACCAATGAAACTTTTATTTCCTCTGGCTGGCAGAGCTGTGGAAGAGCACAATTAGTACTGCGTATACTATTGTGCCATAATAATTCAGCTATGGCTGTAGAAGCATGCAAAATTAGCAGGAAAGCAGGAGTTGTTGGGAACTGACATTCTGCTCCAGTTTGCATTCTTGAAGTCTGTGAGATCACCTCTGAAACTTTCACCTGCTTAAATAATGAGCTGTAAAATAATAAGTTATTAATGCTGGGATGGGATAGGGCTTCTCTGTTATATCCCTGGAAGTCTTTCCCCTTTGGACACCTACTAGGCGTAACTCTTGCATCTCTGTTTTGTCATATTTCAGGCCAACAAATTGACTGGGTTTGTATCAGAAGTTAGTGAGGGTACTCTCTGCCTGTACGGCTTATGAGGGCTACCCATGGAAAAACCCGTAACCTGTTCTAATGGTCGTCAAACCACATCTTTGTTGATATATACTGAGGTGGCAAAACTCATCTTTAAGGGTACAGGGGAGGTTGTCAAACGTCAAGTCTTTATGGGGGGAAAGAGTTAAGAGGCTGTGCTGGTCAGGTGTTGTTGCTTTAGCTTCTTGTTAGACTGTTATAAGCTGGAAGCTTAGTTTGAGTAACAGAGTAAATATGTAAATATGAAGGCTTACCAGATGCCAAAGTTTATAATACTGTGTTTTGTAATTGTTGTTTTCACAGTTAACATTTTATCTTTTGTCACATCACCTGTCAAGTAAACGGTATGGAGGTTTGCATGTAAGCATGCAAAACCTTCCACATTAATGCCCAAATTTCATTGGCCAGTGCAGCAGCCTGTTAGATGACACTGCTGTGCACCTGAAGTTGAAGTCAGGTTCAGCTTTTTTTTTTTTTCTCTCCCTTCTGGAGCCCTGTGAATTGGCAGCTCTGCTGTGCCAGTATGATAAAGTTGGTCAGCCCATGACTTAATTGTATCACTAATCCAGGCCAGTGAGTCAATATTCATAATACCAGAATAGTACACCTGACACATCTAAATGGCATACAGCCATTTTTATTCCTATTAATTCTATCTGTGACACTCATCATCGTATATCAAAGCTATGCCTTACAACAGATTGGTAAATAAAATTCTCTGGTTGATTAACACCTGTTGTGGTTATTTAAACCCTCTATCAAACAACAGTTTAATTTCACCAATGATTCATGTTTGTTAACAGCACTATACCTGTCCATTGTCAGTAAAAGATAGATTCTGGATATTTGGATGAGGGATGTGCACAACTAGTAAACTCCATGTTTAGAAATCTTACCCCTGCAAGTATGTACCAGAAATACTGCTCAGATAAACAAATTATTCCTTTTCTATTAATGCACAATAACAGTTACCTGTTGGTTCTAAGATTTTATGATGTTACTAGTCAATATCAAGGGATGCAGCCCTGATAGACACCCACTCACCCTTTCTGTGATGTGAAGTTGTAAACAAGCTAGGTGAAGAGAAAGCAGATGGCATCTATGTGAACCAGCACAGTTCTGCAGTACTTTCAATGAAGAAAATTATAGGGTGTATGCTGGGATATGACAAGTCAACCAAAGCAGTGCCTAACTGCATTCAGCACAGCCATGTGTATGCTAACAAGCCAAAAAAGAGGGCTGCTGGTGCTAGCAGTTGCTCCCTTTGCTTACATTTGCCACACAATGTTAGGACAGCATAAAGTGCAATATGCACAAAGTAGATTTCATACGTTTAAGACATTTTGTTTATCAAAGAATGAATAATCTTGAATACACATGCAGTATTTGTGTGGTCAGTTTTTAAGCTTTTCTATTTAATATTTTCTGAGTGTTTTGCTGCTGTTAGACTTGTTGTTTAAATGACTTGTAAATTACTGCATATTATTAAGATGTGGCCACAAGTTATTTATCTAATTCCCATGTAACATTAACTTGTGGACATGAGTTATTGATGTTGTGGCTATATGTTACTATTTCAAAGCCACACAATAATTTTTTTCCACCAATGTCACTGCAGGGGTCTGTAATTTTGTGCAACAAAATTACTCGAGAAATAGTATTGATAATATAAAATATACTTTTTGATATATTCATGATTTAAGTAAATGTCAGCTGCAAATGTCTTTGAGTTACTCAATATAATAATCGCTGTCTGTGCAGGCTTGTGGATGATCGCTGTGTGGTACAACCAGACACAGGTGACCTCAACAACCCCCCAAAGAAATTCAGAGGTAAGGCCTAAAAATCTCTTGCTTCTTATTTGATGATAATTTGACAAAATGGGTGAGTTTTTTTTGCCATTGTGTTGTCACTGCTGCCTGTTACATTAAAACTCTATTGGAAGATGATAGAGGAACATCCAAGTAAACATAGAGACTTAATATAAATCTCACATTATATTCATGAGAAAGTTGGGTCAATGCGTTTGTGCTCATTAAGGATGGATTAGATGAATACATTTTCTCCTTGTACTAGTTTCTCATGTTGTTGGATCTTAGAAAATGCAGAACCCCTTCTTGTTTTTAGAACAACTTGTATTCATTGATTATTTTTTCTGTTAATGATATACACTATATTGCCAAAAGTATTTGCTCGTCTGCCTTATATAAACTTGAGTGAGATCCCATTATGATGTTAGCCCACCCTTTGTGGCTATAAAAGCTTCAAATCTTCTGGGAAGGCTTTCCACAAAGTTTAGGAGTGTGTTTATGTGAATTTTTAATCATTCTTCCAGAAGTACATTTGTGAGGTCAGACACTGATGTTGGATGACAAGACCTGGCTCACACTTTCTGCTCTAATTCATCCCAAAGGTGTTCTATGGGGTTGAGGACTCTGTGCAGGCCAGTCAAGTTCTTCCACACTAAACTCACTCATCCATGTCTTTATGGACCTGCTTTGTGCACTGGTGTGCAGTCATGTTGGAACAGGAAGGGGCCATCCCCAAACTGTTCCTGCAAAGTTGGGAGCATGAAATTGTCCAAAATGTCTTGGTATGCTGAAGCATCAAGAGTTCCTTTCACTGGTACTGAGGGGCTGAGCCCAACTTCTGAAAAATAACCCCACACCATAATCCCCCCCCCTCCACCAAACTTTACACTTGGCACAATGCAGTCTACTGGCAACCGCCAAACCCAGACTTATCCACTTGATTGCCAGACGGAGAAGCGTGATTCATCCCTCCGGTGAACATTTCTCCACTGCTCTCGAGTCCAGTGCTGGCGTGCTTTACACCACTGCATCCAACACTTTGCGTTGCACTTGGTGATGTAAAGGCTTGGATGCGGCTGCTCAGCCATGGAAACCCGTTCCGTGAAGCGCTCTACGCACTGTTATTGAGCTAATAACAGTGCGACACACGAGGTTTGGAGGTCTGTATTGATTGACTATGCAGAAAGTTGATGACCTCTGTGCAATATTCACCTCAGCATCCGCTGACCACACCCTGATATATATATTTTTAAATCAATGAATTTATTTTTTACCACTTTGTGACTGAGTTGCTGTAATTCCCAGTCACTTCCACTTTGTTATAATACCACTAACAGCTGACTGTGGAATATTTAGTAGTGAGAAAATTTCATGACTGGACTTGTTGCACAGCTGGCACCCTATCACGGTACCACACTGGAACTCACTGAGCTCCTGAGAGCAACCCATTCTTTCATAAATGTTTGTAGAAGCAGTCTGCATGCCTAGGTGCTTGGTGTTATACACCTGTGGCCATGGAAGTGATTGGAACACCTGAATTCAATTATTTGGATGGGTGAGTGAATATTTTTGGCAATGTAGTCCATTTAAAATGGTCTGTAGTGACTGTACTCCATACTGGTTCAGTGGTGCTGGTTTAACAATATTTGTGGATATTAACCCTTACATTTGCTCTAAAGGTGCCTAATTTGGAAGATGCACAACTCTAAGGTTTTCCGTGCTTGTGAATCCATGTTGAGCTGGAAATTGCAGTGATTATACTACCATATCGAGCAGGGAAAATCTAGTAGGACTGTATTCACATGATTACCTTTAGCAGCCGTGTCTGAGGACTCTTCAGATATCCTCTCTTAACAGCAAAGGCAGTAAGAAAACATTTGACACATCATTGTACAGCAAAACCTGTTTGATGTTACAAACTCTGACACTATTTTGAGCTGTTTGGCATAAGGTAGGTCTTTAGTAAATTAATTAAAAGACAAATGACGCATTTGCCAAGGACACGTCCACTGACTTGGAGCAGTGCTCCTTCCAAACAGATTAAATTGAAAGATTAAATCTTATCAGACACGAGAAGCCTTGTAGGATTCTAATATGTTCCTGTCATGTCACAATTGATGATCTCTCATGCCAGGTCATCATTGAGTGACGATAACCAGAAGGAGAATATTGTACACCCAGACCCACTGAGGAGGACTTTATTCTTTAGTTATACATTATATAATAGAGCCAAAGATAAACTTACATATTATCTGACAAAAAATAAGCAAGCAAAAAAAACAGTGATTTTAAAAGAAATCATTTTGATGGCTGTCTTCATGTAGTGTCATTACCAGATAGCCAGAAATGGCTGATCCTGTTTATCTACTGGCCTGAGGTAAGCAGTTTCCCAAATAGTACGCTGATATTTTTAGACTCAATTCTTCTAGTCTGGACATAAGTAATAGCTCTGTATTTATCACATGCAGTGGTGTTGGTGTTTTTAGACGTGGCTTCTTTTAGGCAGAATGCCAGGCAGCTGTAAACAAAAAGCTTGTCATAGAAAACTGTCATTCCTGCTTGATAACAGGGTCTAACCTGATAGCGTGAACACATGCACAGATTAACTAGCAGCCATGTGTCTAAAAATACAATAAGATCTTGTTTTGCTTTTGAAGACAAGTATAGTTCTGTTGTTTATTGTATGCCAAAGCTATAAAAGAGGATTCCTGCATCACCTTCCTCATTCATGGAGAACAAACTGGTTTGTTAAGAGCTTTTTGAGCACCACAATGTTTACAAAATATAACTAAAGCCTCTGTGATATGCATTCATGGGCTGCCCTATTAGATTTTTAAAAAAAAGGCTTTCAGTGTCGTGTTTTAAAAAAAATTTTTTTATGCGGTTGATGTTTAGATGTAAATAATTCACGTTACATGTTTTGAATCACTTCTCTAAGTTTGGCTGCTTCTCAAGCTCCTTCTCTCCACAGTTTTCATACAGATCCTTTAATCACTGAATTTAAATCCTTACAGCCTGAAATTAGTCCTACAGTTTCATACCTAAAATAGAAAATTACCATAATCTGACCTGTTTTACTGAGGCATCAAATTCAAACTAGAACACATTGCAAGCATAACACTGAAGCTCTGTGAGGTGTGATGAAGATCTTTACATTTCAAAATGGCCAAGACACCAATGCACGTTCTACTTCAAAGGGGGGAGGTCATTTAAGTTCAATACAAGTCTATAATCTTCGTATACACTTAGTGTGAGCAGTCAACCAGGAACTGCTCAAACCACAATAGTCACTGTGTTAACTGACAGGAGAAAATTGTCCTTAGTGGGTCCTGTTCATGTGTTTAGTACACAGTAAAACATCACATCCTGGCATTAACCTTGCCTTCAGGAATCATTCAGATCTTTATTTTCCTTCAAACAAAACAATGTATAAAATATTAAGACTGCAAAATGTTATTGTTTTTAAGGCTTACTCTTCTGTGTTATGCTTCTGTGAGTAAATGATTTAACAATTTAGGAACATTACTCTAAAAATAAATAATAATAAATAAATTACAATTTCATAAACTGTGCTGCTGTACACAAGCTGTTTTAAAGCTTTTTGGAAAATCAGGAGAAATCTCTGTAAGCAAGAGATAAAATCCAAAACACATTTTGATCTTGGAGCCCTCATTCAACACTGCAGTGAAAGTAGTCACAGTTCTGTAGTGGTAATGACTGCTTGGGCTCAGGAACACATTTTGTCACTGCGTGCTCAATTGCAAGTTAAAACTATGATGCACAGAAGAAGAAATTGTATCCTGAGATGCTGCCACGTTCTCATGGTCTGGATCATGTTTGTTATCAGCACACAGTTCAGAAGTTGCAGAGGCAGACACAGTAGCCTTAAGAATCCTGTCCATTTAAAGCCCCATATGCTGCTTTCCTGTACCAGGAAGAATTTGGATAAATAGCAGATAGGCAGCAGTGTTTTATGAGTTTAAATAAGTCTAACTGACTTATTCAAATCATATTCAGAGATACGGCTGAATGAAATATACTGCAGTAATTGCAGAGTCACTGACTAAATGTGTTTGAAGCTATGGTTCTTTTTAGTCATGACATGACCATTCACATATTTAGATGTTCCAATTTAAATTACAGATCGTTTTGCATGAGTCAAGACAGCATTAAAAAGACCTTTAGGTATTAAGTAATATTTAATCCAGCCACAGACTATAGTATCACCTCTCCTATTAAGGCTAGTCTAGTATTCAACAGAAGCAGAATAAACGGGTTAAATCCTGATGTCTTTGTTTGGTCATAATTGAAAATCTCTCTCAAACATCTGTGTGGGGAACTAGTTTTGTGTGTGTCTGTGTGTATATGTTTTAATCTACATGGCTATGATGAAATGTATATATCAGTGTATCTTCACATATAGGTTAACTACATGATTGCATTTCTTTTAATCTGTGCATTGAAGAAGAGTTTTTACCAACACGCCATCTGTCTGCTCAGCTCTGAGCCCTGAGATGGATTCTTATGAACTATGTAAAATATTCTGTTCTGTTTGACTTGGACTATACCATGCCATGTACTTACTGACACAGCTGCAATAACATACTCTTGTGTAAATACCAGTGACTAGAATTTTATATTTGTAACCGAGATATCTATGATATCTTTATCATGTGTGCTGTGACATGTAAATTACATATTTTATTCCTATTTATAGATTTCTACAATGTGTGAATTACTTTTCATTATTTATATACTTACTATAGGCTGCAGGTATAAAATAAATTTCACTGTGCATTGTACTGCGTATAACTATGCATGCGACAAATGAACCTTATTTTATATAAAGCATTGAGTGATCTAGTAAGATTGTGGGTACAGGAAAGCTTTGGACATCTCTATGCTCAGTCATCCCTTTGTGCACAGTAATATTTTTGTTGCTATAAATACAGAATCAAGAAATTGGTAAATATTATATGATTAGAAATGCAATACAAGGCTGGAATGTGGTGCTGGGCACATTTGTCATTTACCTGAGAAAGAAAAGGCCGCAAGATGCCCTATGGGGAAAAAGGCAAGACGGCAGATGTAGGGTGATGCCCTGTGCTATGGTTGCGAAACCTTTGGTTTTGACATGTATGTGAATGTTACGGAAAGGGGCAACACTTTAAACAGTGAGACAATTTATTCTATATAGTAATTGGAGAG
Source organism: Pterophyllum scalare (assembly GCA_024447675.2). Taxonomy (NCBI): domain Eukaryota; kingdom Metazoa; phylum Chordata; class Actinopteri; order Cichliformes; family Cichlidae; genus Pterophyllum; species Pterophyllum scalare. The sequence goes on from JAMQGT020014311.1 coordinate 131,944, forward strand.
GAACAACAGTTATTCTATTAACAAAATAGGCTTCCAGGAGATTTCTCAGGAAACGCAGTCCAAATCCTCACAGATACTGACGGGGTGCAGATCATGAATGGAGGGGGTTGGTGTGTGGAGCATGGTGGGGAAAATCCAGAGGGGAAGGTTAGTTGCTGTGGTGCATCTGAGGCATTTCCAGGAGGGCAGGCAGCCTGGAGGGAAACGTATTGCCGTAATAACCAGTTCCGACAGATGAGAAGCCAGGACGCGGGTCACCAAACTCATTTACACAAACGCCAGCACTCTGGCAAAGATGGGAGGCTAGAGCTGGACCTTAAGGGCAGGAGTAATAATTGAGAAACACGCCACAGATGTGCAGGGCCTTAGCCAGTCAGCCTCCAGTTCCGCCCTACAGAGGAGGAGAAACCAGCCTGCCAGCCTCCTGGAACAAGGGGGAAGGAAAAAGAGAGCCAACCACAACAACACACTGATCTATGACAGTAATGATAAGAAATTCAGATATTTTATACATTTTGTAACCTTTTTTTCGGGGGTGGTATTTAATTTATGACTCTGACTGTGACTGCTTTAACTATGTGTGCACCAATCTTATATACTTTGGTAGTCAAATGCCCATTTTTATCCAAGCCCAGAATTAATTCTTCACAATTAAAAGTATTTTCAGTAGGAAATAAATAAACATGGAGAATAATTAAAATTTGAATTTAAACCCATCTTTGAAATCTATGAAAAAGGATGTTATTTATAACTATATAAAGGAATTAGGAAAACAGATTAGCCAAATTAAGCAAGAGATCAAATTATAGTCAAGGAATGTTGAAGAACTTTGATTCAGACACTGACGTGTCATAAACATAACTGTGCTGTTTAAGTTTTAAGATCCTGGCCACAGTGAGCAAAAACTAAGAACACTCTCTTCTTGAAGTTTGTCATACAGGAAAAGTTAAGTAATCAGTTGGGAAAACCACCTGCTTTGAGGTTTTTGCTTTGCTCTGTTACATTAGGATGCCTGACAGAGCTAAGGCAGAGTGGTAGGGACCAATAGAAGAGAAAGAAGTGGTTTTATGAGTAAAAGATCAACTCACTTGCCCTCACATTAGCTTAAAAGGGTAATACACATAGGGATTGTAATGGAAGCAGAGTGCAAGGTCTTCATTTTATGAAAATGTGAATCGCTGTAGCATATTGAGCATAGTCCAGGAGAAATATGAATTATGCGGGAATATTGTTTACCCTTGCCTCCTAAACCCAGATGAAATTCACTGTTATCAGAGATTACTGCTGGCTCAAGGAGGAGGCCCAAAATACCAAATGTGAAATTCCTGTTCTACAATGCAATATTTCTGAGATAGGAGGATTAAAACTCATGATATGCCTTCTAAATGCTAATGATAATTGGGCAGTGTATATTAAACTCTGTATACAGTGATTTCAGTGAGTATTCTTTATGTAGTGATTATATCTTAACAACCCACATAGTAATTTTTGCATACTAATAAGCTAAATGTATAACAGGTGTGCTCTAGAGTTTTGTTGATCAAAGATTGGGTTGGGAGCAGTTAAAAAAATCATATTTTACTCATGAGTATAGAAGAAAGAACTTCACTTCTTTGCTTATTAGTGACTTCAATGTGTTATTTTTTTAATTGCATCTTTTTTGTTTTGCTTTTGCTTTTGTTTGAGCCTAATCGTGCTAAATCCAGAAAACATGTAACAAATCTATTAATGCACTGTTCTCTCATTACTGATGCACTTTGTTTTGTAAACTCAACTGCCAAATTCCTCTCTGTCCATAAAATTTTGGATTTTCCTGATTGTTCACCCATGAGACAGATGTTTTCCCACTGCCCCCTTTTCTCTATTGGTCCTTGGCCTCCTGTCATTCCTTTCTCCCTCTTCCACCCCATGCCACATGATGGATATCCCCAGGATGCTCCTGCAGTGGCTGCATTTCCAACAGAGGCATCCACTAGGGCTTTAAAAAAAATTGTACCACATTTATAACTCACTGGGTCTCCTTTTCTATTTACCATATACAGTACAGAAACCACGGCATACTGTAGAGAATGGAGCATGTTTGCTTCGAGTGTAGTTCAGTAGCCGTTCAGGTAGTTGCTGTGTATTGACTCAGCATGATGTAGGACGGGTATTAAGCTGAAAGTGTGCAGACTTACTGGACTGTATCAGAACCATAGACCGCTTATAAGTTGAATATGGCCACGGTGAAATCAACCATTGGCTTTTGGACTCAGCATTTTGATGTCTCTTTGATAGCATTTTGGCTACCACTGTGTTACCCTGAGTCACAAGTTTCAGTGTTTGGATGAAAAATTGGAGTGGTAAGTCATTAGCTAATACTAGCAAGCCTGGTTAGCAAACCTGTCTCCATAAACCATATGCAACACACAGACACATATAACTGCTTATTAGTGCCATGTAACAGACTAAAAAAAATAGTCTCACTCATTAAAAGTTCTTGGATGCACTGTACCTCACAGCATGCCATATTATTTGTCAGAGAATTCAAATAAAATGCTCCAAAAGATGCCAACAGGACAAGTGGGGAGGTTCCAATAACTGCCTCTAACGCTCACACCCAAAAGAGTTAATATGAAACCCTCTGTAAAGCTCAAAACCTATTTGTCCAAGGCTGCAAACCTGAGCATTTTACCATGTAAGTCTATTAGGATTAACTCACTCATGGGGCCAGCCTCAAGTCGCTATTGGAAACTTGGAGGTTGCTACTTGGACAAAACAAGCAAATCGGCTGACCAGCATTCATTCTAATGTTTTATATATATATATATATATATATATATATATATATATATATATATAACATTGGGATATTGTGTATCATGTCCAGGTCGTGTTTGTAAATGAGAACTAGTTCTCAAACATTTTTACCTGGTAAAATAAAGGTTTAAAAAAAAAAAGTATGCCAGTGTCCAGTGCCATTTGTAAATAATTTTTACGGAGTCACACCAAACTCTGTGCCTTATCTAGTCTAAAACTAAAACTAAATTGCACAGCTGTTAACCATTTCATGCACCGTTTTTAGTTCCCTAGTGTGCCAAAAACATTGCTTTGTCCTTTTGAGCCATGCCTCTGTTTGCTGAGGTCAACCAGACCATTATCTGTGGAAACTACTGCTAATATGAAATTATGACTCTTTACCTTTCTCTTCTCATTTCCCCCTTAGACTGCCTTTTCAAACTGTGTCCTATGAACAGATACTCAGCACAGAAACAATTCTGGAAGGCTGCAAAACCTGGAGGCAACAGCACCACTGATACAGTCCTCCTAAATAAACTTCATGTAAGAAAGACTGACATCATCATTCCAAAACCTTTTCATGCTGTGTAGCTTTATGCTGCAGTGTTGTATAGAAAATGTTGACAGATAAAAATGCTGCATGTTTCCATATCTGCCCTCTGCTCTGTGCATTAGCATGCTGCTGACCTTGAGAAGAAGCAGAATGAGTCTGAAAACCGCAAGCTGCTGGGAACAGTTATCCAGTATGGAAATGTCATTCAGGTGCGTTTAAGGACCAGTGAGATAAGGTTCTTTGCTTAACAGAAAAGCAGCAGTATTTGGCACCATATGTGGCACTGTGCGTTTGATGATACTGACGATAACTCTGTTTAATTAAAGAGGAGCTTTAAATAATTGCTACAGCACAAGGATAGATAAAGTTATCTATTGTAGGCTCTTTTATCTTTGCACATTACAAAGGAATGTTTTGTACCCAGGTATGAGGTCATCTGTAGCCAAAAATAGGAATTCATTCCTGCTCTGACATGCACGAGGAATGCAGCATATATGTGATAAGTACATATGTATATGGTAGTTATGAGAGTATATAGGTGAGGAGTAATTGGTTTACTGTTTCATGGGACATAATTTTAAATAGATTTTAAAAAAACAAACATGCATCAAACATGCAACGCTTATGATTTATCTGCAGTTAATAATGGATCATTTTGAACAATTTAACTGTTAAGTATTGTTTAGTTGAGTGAATCTAAGCTCCAAAAGCAGTCTGGGCAGGACAGAGTGAAGTGCTCCTTTGGGCTACCTGTTGTGTTAGTTCCTCTTTGTTGCAACCGCTGTCATTCTTTCCACTGTCTTCTATATGCTGTTGGTAATGACTGCACGGCTTATGACCAGGTAATTCTGGTTTTTATTTTGCCAACAGTTGCTGCACTTGAAAAGTAATAAATACCTGACAGTGAACAAGCGCCTACCTGCACTGTTGGAGAAGAATGCCATGAGAGTAACTCTGGACTCGGCCGGAAACGAGGGATCCTGGTTCTACATCCAGCCTTTCTACAAGCTCAGATCCCTGGGAGACAGTGTGGGTAGAGCAGGGTGTGGGAGTGAAGTTAATTATACTCAGCAGGAGAAATTAAGGCTATATTTTTAGACTTTTTAAGTGGTTTGAAATCAGAAGTTAAGTAGACTGACATGTAGCACTAGTTTCAGTTCCTGATTTGCATTTAGCAATTCTATGCTGGTGTTGGCCCTGCTACAGATGGGCGACCTGTCCAGGGTGTACCCAGCCTCTCGCCCTGTGACAGCCAGGGTAGGCTCCAGCCCATGAATGGATCAGTGTCCAAAAAAATGTTTATATCAATATTTGCATTTATTAAATATATCACTACATACTAATAAATAAATTTTATCATTATATCCACTCACTGGCCACTTTATTAGGTAGTATCGGGTTGAACCCTTTTGCCTTCTGCACTACCTTAATTATTTGTGGCAGAGGTTCATCAAGCTAATGGAAATATTTCTCAGAGATTTTGGTCCTTAGTGGTATGATAGCATCACACAGTTGTTGCAGCTTTGTCAGCTACACATCCATGATGTCGCCCCTTCCACCACATCCCGTAGGTGCTTTAATAATTCAAGCCATAAACGGGCCTCAGTTTCCTGTTCTTAGCTAAAGGAAGGGGCACCCGGTGTGGTCTTCTGCTGCTGTAGCCCATCTGCTTCACGGTTCAACATGCTGTGTGTTCAGAGATTTTCTCTTCTGAATACCTTGGTTACAATGAGTGACTGTTGCCGTTCTATCAGCTCGAAGTCTGGCCATCATTCTGACTTCTGGTATCAGTGGGACATTTTCACCTAGTGAACTGCTGAACACTGGCTGTTCTCTGTAAACCCTGGAGATGGTTGTGTGGGAAAATCCCAATAGATGAGCAGTTTGGCACCAACAACCATGCTACGTTCTGACTCTTGGTTTGAACATCAGCAGGTTGTGCTGACCATGTCTACATGCATAAATGCATTGAATTGCTGACATGTGATTGGCTGATTTGATATTTGTATTAATGAGCAGTTAAACTGATGTACCTAATAAAGTGGCCAGTGAGTATATATCAGTTAATACCCTTCTGTTTTTAAATGGAGTTACAGGAGCACTCTACAGGTGCATGAAATCTGAGATATAAAAATAAAAAATCTGTAGCATTGATATAACTTCAGTCAGCCTCTTGAGTCTTCAAGTTTAGAAAAAAACAAACAAAAAGCAGGATGTGTGCATTTAAATAGAAGTGGGTTTACCTTACCTGGTTTTACCTTGCAGCTACATTAGAGGTTACTGGTCTATATGTATTTTGGATAATGTTGGTGCCAGGTTTTGACCTGGGAGGTGACATGGAAAGAACACACACTACACTGACTGTTTCTGCATGTGGTGGATGGAAGCTAATAGCGTCAAGCTGCACAATTGGCTAATTAAGTTGTATTTTATTAATCCTTTGGGCCAAATTTTCCTCTGCATATGACTCATCCTCCTACATAGGAACAAGGGGCACCTCCAGTGTAGAACTTATACATTCAACCAGTGACACCAGTGGAAATGACGTGTAAAGTGAAATGAGGAAAATAGTTGTTTATTTTATTGGTGCCGTGACTGAAAAGCAGAGATTTGAAACTTGTTGTGAGACTGTTCTTAGAATACTTAACCTAATATGGATTTCTTGTAGTGTTCGCCTTGTGTGTGTCAAACACAAATCAGCTACCGACCCAAAAAAAAAAAATTATTAGACTCGTACATGCTCATATATGTGGTGAATGTGTGATGCTAAGGACAAGGGCTTCAACTTCATTATTTCAGTTTTTGTCAGGTTTTTTTTTTTTTAACATACAATATGGACTGTAGCACCACCTAGTGTTTATCTAGAGGCAGGCATCATCCACTTGTTTCAGTATTGCAAAATAGTAGTAATCCCAACCATCCGCTGTCAGTGTCCTGTAATTCATTGCATTTCTTGTTTCTCCTGCAGGTGGTGATTGGAGATAAAGTAGTCCTTAACCCCGTGAATGCTGGACAGCCTCTACATGCCAGCAGCCATCAGCTAGTTGACAACCCAGGGTGCAATGAGGTACAAAAACATATGTAGTCTTATTAGACCTAATTTCTGTCTGTCAAATTCTGGATGAAATTGTATGTGCGCTAAAATATTTAAAATGTATTACTTTTGGCTTTCAGGTTAATTCTGTGAATTGCAACACAAGTTGGAAAGTTGTTCTATTCATGAAATGGAGCGACAACAAGGAAACGATACTCAAGGGGGTTGGTGACTTCAGATCTTTGCACAACTTTTTACATTAAGCATCCTTACTGGCTATAAAGCAGTCATATTAGAACACATTAAACATGGTTTGAAATAAACTTGTTTAATGGTTTAAGAATAAAAGTCACAATAATTGTCCACGCATGTGTTTATCAATGCAATTGCAGGGCGATGTAGTGCGGTTGTTCCATGCAGAGCAGGAGAAGTTTCTCACTTGTGACGACTACAGGAAGAAGCAATATGTTTTTCTTAGAACAACCGGCCGGCAATCTGCCACTTCTGCCACAAGCAGCAAAGCACTGTGGGAAGTTGAGGTTAGTACAACAGTAGAGGCTAATTTACAGTTTGGTGTTTCATTATACCTTTTAAATAAGTAAATAATTATGTAAATGCATAATAACTTTGAAGCTCAGTGCTTTAATAATGGAGTGCTCAAAGTGTAATGTTCACTACAATTATTCAGTGATCATAATCAAACAAATAATGCAGGTTTATTGTAATCTGTGTCCCGGTCTTTTGCCATTGCCAGGTGGTTCACCATGACCCATGTAGGGGCGGTGCAGGCTACTGGAACAGTCTTTTCAGGTTTAAACATTTGGCCACAGGGTGCTATTTGGCTGCTGAGGTGGGAGAGGTGTGTACCAGCATGTTTCCCTTCATATTTCTAACTTTCACTTATCACTTTGTACCCATGCTGACTGGTCATGGGCTTTCAGAAAACATACTGAGATGGTTAGTTCAGAGCTATTATGTAGACATGCAGAGATGTTGAAAGCACAGCAACGGGGGAACAATGTGATGTAATGATTCTAGGCTATACCGGCCATAAGCTATGCTAATGATGTTTTCATGTGTGCTTACCAGGTGAATCCAGACTTTGAGGAGGAGAATGCTGAGCAGCGGCCCTCTGTAAGTAACCCTGATCTCTTCCCTCTGAGTGCATTGCAGTGTCCTCCTTGTTGCCCCACTGTTATTGATTTTGCCTGTTAAAATCTCTGCTGGGGCTTTGCTTCCTGCTCTAGGTGGTGGACTTTACACCCTTTAATTTCCAGGTACTGTGTCACACAATCTTTACTTAACTGCAGCAACGTAGCTCAAAAGTTTCTTGTTTTAACGTTGTTGATGGTACATTGTTCGTTGCAGTTTCTTTTGTCAAACCTTTGTCATCTTGTGTCTTCATTTTTAGTTGCACTTGATCACCACAGGGTGTCACCATGCCAGCATCCCAACTGATTGCATGTCTCAAGTGAAATTGCCTTTAGGTGTCAGTGTTACCCATGGTTTGATCACATTGTTGGGTCAGCAACGTCCCTCTGTGTGATCAAATGGTTTGGTTCTACTTCCATGAATTATGAGATCTAATTTGTAAAATCAGGTTAAGTGGTGACTAGTAGGTTGAAGTGAAAACCTGCATATGCCTTTGCCTCAATATAGTTGATTCAAGCCATAAAAGAGCCTCAGTTACAGCATATTTTATCTGTAATTTTCAGTCATTTTGTTTTAGTGGCTTGCACCGTCTCATTGCATGTTTTCTTCTTTAAGCTGGATGGAGATAATGAAGCGTTACGTGGCCGCCTGCGGGGTCCACAGGAGAAAATCATGTACACTTTGGTGCCCGTTCCTGATGGTATGGATATTTCCTCCATCTTTGAGCTGGACCCTACCACTCTGAGAGGCGGGGACTCCATGGTGCCCAGGTCTGGTATTTTAACACAGCCTCATATAGTCACATACGTATGCCGCAAATACTTCTTCTGGAGCCCCCAAATTCATGCAAGTTCACAGTATTTAAATATCAGAGGTGAAATGTTCATAGTGTAAGATCATAAAAAAATGTTAAGATTATTGATCAAACAAGCCCAGTCAGACCAGTAAGTGATTTTAGAGACTCTTCAAGAGTAAAACTGTTCTGCTCTTCAGTGTGGAAAAAATAACATCAGGAATTTTGTCAAATATGGGGGAAATATACAGATGACAAATATCTCAACAACACCTTGGCTAATCAAAAAGACCGCAATGATGTCAAGACTTCATCAGTTCAAACAGTGACAGTAGTAAACTTTTGACTCATGTGTATTGGTGAGGGGGAATTTGGAACATCAGTGGAAAGGGAGTTTCTGAGGTGATGACTGCATTTTGCAAGTATGGACAAGGGCCAGTTTTGTTATGAGTGGTCTATAACATCTGTCAAAACAGAGATCGTTACTCAGTCTTTTTCTTTTGGGTGAATCACAAATAGGAGACAAAGACATCTGTCGTTTGTAGAGTGTGTTCTTTTCTATGGGGTAAATTGTATTTAATTTTATTATTTGTTTTTACTTTGACTTATTTGTTAACACATCATGGACTGCTGTATGTTTGTGTAGGTGTGTGTGTGTGTGTGTGTTTACATTGGTAATCTTCACATATGAAACTTACGAAGGAGAGGTAGGAAAGTCCCAGTATGGCATGAAACAGGAAACCACTGAGGCATGGATAGTATGCACAATAAGGGAAAAACTTTCAGTTTTTAAAATGCTGTGCACAATCACTTACACATTAAAAAAACCATCTGCCAGAAATGCTTTGGGGATCTCTTTTCTTAAATTAAAATGAGTCAGTTTGAGGTGTATATTTGATGGAGAAAAATCAGTGAAAACTGACATTATACAATATTTCATGTAGTCTTTGTCCTTTGGTAGGTGTGCTGGCCTTAGCACCTGGCTTATCTGTAATGAGCCTTAGTTTTGTTCCTCAATTCCAATTTGACAGTATTGTGTGAAAGAGAGAATGTGAAGTTCTAAAATCACAATTGTGTAATTGTCATTGTTACTTCACTTGACCGTTATCAAAGCCTCTATTATGTGGCATGGTCAGGTGTCTATCTGCATGTTGCAGCTACTACTACACCTACCACTTCAACCTAAAATAACCCTGCCTCTCAAACCTTAGCCAGGGAATTAATTAATGTCTGGCAGAACCGGTACACAAAGGTAAGCCTGTTAGCTTCAGTAGGCGGTTATGTAATACCTGCCAAGAATATGGCTGCTGTCTGCTGTCTGTGCTGAAGGCCTGACAAACTACACACATGCTTACTCACTCACACACGTGGAGCTGGCTGGATGCTTTGAGAATGAAGGACGTAGTTGGCTCAGACTTTACTATGTGTTAAGGTTTAGTACTTAATGGAAGAGAGATAATACTGTACAGGTCACTGCTGGCTAATCTGTGGAAATAACACACACTTGACTGAGGAAGCCACTGCAAGCAGCCTATTCCAGAACCAGGCAGCTGGTTTACAATTATTAGCTGCACCTTTGTCACATAACAGTGTGCAATAAATCTTATCACAATGCTTAGAGTCTTTGGGGGTTTTGGCTCTTTTTCAGAGAAGTATTGATTTGTGATCTTAGGCACGTTTAAATTGTGAGCTATGTTGTGTGCTGAAAGTAGAGGTCTTTGAGAATGGAAAAATGTTCATTGACTGGAGCTATCTGTCTTTTGAAGCACTATACCTTGTCCAGTCACACCCCTGTGCTCTGTAGTTGATTTCCAGCTTCTTTTATTTGTCTTTTTTGCCTTATTTTCATCACATCAGCTTCCTCTGTTATTTCTAGGAGCTCCTATGTGAGGCTAAGACACCTGTGCACCAACACATGGGTTCATAGCACCAACATCCCCATTGACAAAGAAGAAGAGAAACCTGTTATGCTAAGGGTGAGTAGCTGCAGCTCAACATGTGAATGAGGTTTTCTTAGCAGTTACAGTGAACTAATCTGATGCATTTCCAGATTGGAACGTCGGCTGTAAAGGAAGACAAAGAAGCATTTGCCATTGTCCCAGTGCCGCCAGCAGAAGTGCGTGATTTAGACTTTGCTAATGATGCAAGTAAAGTGTTAGCGTCCATTGCTGGCAAGCTGGAAAAGGGTACCATTACACAAAATGAAAGGAGGTATGAATGACACTAGACTATTAATCTTTTTATTAGGTTTCAAGTTTTTTTTCACATGTTTTGTTTTATTGTTTTAATATTTTGTACCACAAATATAGAAGGAAATTTTTCATTGAATTTAAGACTGTTAAGTTGCATTAACAACCTGTACCCTCTCTAGGTTTGTGACAAAGCTCCTGGAAGATTTAGTTTTCTTTGTAGTAGACATCCCCAACAGTGGGCAGGATGTTTTGGAGATCATGGTCAACAAACCCAACAGGGAAAGACAGAAACTAATGAGAGAGCAGAATATTCTTAAACAGGTAGGCCCTAAACCTCTGAGACAATTTATGTACTGGTTTAAATTTTTATCTTTAAGTAAAATCCTATGTTGCCTTTGCAGATTTTCAAACTTCTCCAAGCCCCTTTCACAGACAGTGGTGATGGTCCCATGCTGCGACTGGAAGAGCTGGGAGACCAGCGCCATGCACCGTTTAGACATATTTGCAGGCTTTGCTACAGAGTTCTCCGCCATTCCCAGCAGGATTACAGGAAGAACCAAGTAGGTTCGGCACTACAACTTCACCCTGAGCCCTGATACTGTGACATTTTCTTTTCCTGCACTGATTACTCCCTCCATTTGTTCATTTGCAGGAATATATAGCCAAACAATTTCGCTTCATGCAGAAACAGATAGGATATGATGTGTTGGCAGAGGACACAATAACAGCTTTGCTTCACAACAACCGAAAGCTGCTGGAGAAACACATAACTGCTGCTGAGATAGACACATTTGTCACTCTAGTGAGGAAGAACCGGGAACCCAGGTAAGGCTTACAGGGAAAGACAGGCCCTGGCTGCTCTTTTCAAACTGTCACAGAAGGAGCATATAACAGTATAACAGCTCTGAGCAAATGTAAATCTATGTAAACTTATTCAAATGAGTGCAGTACTCACATGAATGGAATTGCTTGTGCAGGACCTTGGTGCTAGAGGAAATTTGCTGATGGCTACTATGTACCTGTGTTGTGTATAAGTCATGTAAATTGCTGTTAATGATGTGTGAATCAGGCTTAGCCAGGGGTTCAAATAAAAGAGGACTTCCCAGTTTGAACTGTTACAGTACTGAGACAGGGGGAACAGCCAACAGAATTTCAATATACAGTAGTTTATTTATTCTTCCTGGCATAGGACAGGATATAGTCTGAATTTATTTATTTATTTAAATGTAATATATTTTCATCTGTACCCAGGTTTCTGGACTACCTGTCAGATCTCTGTGTGTCCATGAACAAATCCATCCCTGTGACACAGGAGCTCATCTGCAACGCAGTGCTAGACTGTAGCAATGCTGACATCCTCATTGAAACCAAGTGAGATACTTGCTTTCACCAGGTGTTTTAATTTGGTAAACTGAAACGAGCCCTTAGAATAAATGTTGGTGCTGTTTACCAGATTGGTTCTGTCGAGGTTTGAGATTGAACTGGCAACAAATGGGGAGAATCCAGTGGAGGCAGAAGATGAAGAGGAGGTGTGGCTCTTCTGGAAAGATAACTCTAAGGAAATCAGGAGTAAAAGCATTCGGGAGTTGGCCCAGGATGCAAAGGAAGGCCAGAAGGAGGATCAGGAGGTGGTCAGTTACTACAGGTAATGTGTCTTTATGAAGATTATTTTAAAAAACTAATGATAATTTTAGGAATAAGGCTTATGAGTGAGATTATAGCTCAAATTCAGAAACGATCAAGAGTTTCACGCTGCCATCTTTCTTCCCAGGTGCCAGCTGAACCTTTTTGCCCGGATGTGTCTGGACCGTCAGTACTTGGCCATCAACAAGATCTCTGGTCAGCTGGATGTAGATTTGATCCTGCGCTGTATGTCGGATGAGGACCTGCCCTATGACTTGAGAGCATCTTTCTGTCGTTTGATGCTGCACATGCATGTGGATCGTGACCCTCAGGAGCAGGTCACACCTGTCAAATATGCTCGTCTGTGGTCCGAGATTCCATCGAAAATCGCTATTGATGAGTGAGTTCATATCATCAACACTTTAAATGGACCTCTAATGCCATTCCAAAGATGACACATCTTTTAAATGTGGTGCTTCTCTAATTATCCAGCTATGACAATGATGGAACCACAAGAGATGAGATCAAAGAGCGCTTCAGCCTCACCATGGATTTTGTGGAGAACTACCTTAGAGAGGTGGTGTCGCAGAATATACCCTTCTCCGACAAGGAGAAAGACAAGCTTACGTTTGAGGTAATGGCTGTTTTTGCATAGTGTGAACAGTTAAGAAGTCACATTGGTTTATTATAGTAATAAATCGTTTGGTGGCTATTTTCTTGTTTGTAGGTTGTGAACCTGGCAAGGAACCTCATATACTTTGGTTTCTACAACTTTAGTGACCTGCTTCGACTGACAAAGATCTTACTAAACATTTTAGACTGTGTACATGTCAGCACCATTTACCCCATCAACAAGATTGAGAAGGAAGAGGAAAACAAAGGTAAACAGTAATGGCTTAACTTGCTTTACTGTACACCAGGAAAGAAGGTTTTCTCTTAGTCTTAAACCTTGCAACAACATTGTTTAAACAGTATTTAAGGGTATATTTCATCAAGCTCTCACATTTTTCAAGTGTGTCAAGTTTTAAGGCAAATAAATCAGAAAATAACATTTGACCTATTCACATGAGTAAATGAAATTGAATTTATTTCACACAAATAATTTTCTGTTATGTAGATTTAAATGTTTTCTTGCTCCGTCTCTGCCTGCAATTACAGGTGGCAGTAATGTGATGAAGTCCATTCATGGAGTTGGGGAGCTGATGACCCAGGTGGTGTTGCGAGGAGGCGGTTTGCTGCCCACCACACCAACTCATCAGCCTGAGGGTGATGTGGTTAAAACTCAAACTGAACCAGAGAGAAAGATATCATGGTCATGGACACAAAGCTCAAAATCATTGAGATTCTGCAGGTAGGACAGCAGGAAAATGGTCTTTTCTTGAAGTTAAACCCTTAGACCAAACTTCAACTTTTTATCTGTTTCTTTAGTTCATTTTGAATGTACGGCTAGACTACAGGATATCCTGCCTGCTCTGCATTTTCAAACGCGAGTTTGATGAGAACAACCCACAAGGAGACGCTCAGAATGGATCCAATAATATCACAAGTCCAATGCCAGGTATGAAACCACTTCATTTAATTGTAACCATGTTAATTACATTATTTACCATGTACATACCACAAATAACTTATTTTAAGTTGTCTTTAATTGTTTAAACTGCCATTAGGAAATTTTGACTTTGAGAACATAGAGGAACAGGCAGAAGGGATATTTGGAGGAAGGTAATTCCTGAATTTGTAATTTTTCTAACATTTTTTTTTTATGTGTCTGTCATTTACATGTAGTAGGTTTCCTTTTAAATAAAGTAAAATTTAGGTATTTGTGTGTGGGTTTTTCTTTTTTTTTTGTTTGTTTAGTGAAGAAAACACTCCACTAGACCTGGATGACCATGGTGGTCGCACCTTTCTAAGGGTCCTCCTGCATCTAACAATGCATGACTACCCACCCCTCGTGTCTGGAGCTCTTCATCTGCTGTTCAGACACTTCAGTCAGAGGCAGGAGGTCCTTATGGCCTTTAAACAAGTAAGTCACCTCACACCTTTTTTAATTATCTAGCCATGCCACCATATGGGATAATCCTCATAACTTCACATTTTGCCGATGAAGTTGAAGTCAATGGAAACCACTTGTTTTTTTTCCCCCTCCCTTTTAAATGTTTATTCAGGTCCAGTTGCTGGTGACCAGTCAGGATGTTGACAATTACAAGCAGATCAAGTCAGATTTGGACCAGTTGCGTTCTATTGTGGAGAAATCTGAACTGTGGGTTTACAAAAGGCAAGGAGAAGATGGGATGGATGGAGATGGACCTTCCGAGTCTGACAACAAAAAGAAGGTACACTGAACTTTTGATGTGATGAAAAAGGACAGTTCATAAAATTTAGACTTATTATTGAAAGGATTCACATTTGCTTCTTGTTTTACAGGGAGATTCAGACAAGAAGATGACTGAAAGTACCAGCAGTTACAACTACAGAGTTGTAAAAGAGGTATGTTCATTTGCCTTTTATCTTTCATTTTCATGTTTGCGATCCACTGCTGATTATTAAAACATTTCTTCTGTGTGCATCTGTTAGATCCTGCTGCGCCTCAGTAAGCTGTGTGTCCAGGAGGGAAGCTCAGGGAAAAAGAGCAAGAAACAGCAGCAGAGGCTGCTGAGGAACATGGGAGCTCACAGTGTGGTGCTAGAACTCCTACAGATCCCCTATGAGAAGGTGCAACACTGAAGCTGAATACAAATGCAGAATAATTAGGAAGGCTTTTAAGCTGTTCATTGTTTCCCCTCTCTTGCAATTACCTATTAATATTACATAACTAAAGAGAAAGTCTGTATTATCTGCACTAGGGTGAGGATGTACGAATGCAGGAGATCATGAAACTGGCCCATGAGTTTCTGCAGAATTTCTGTGCAGGGAACCAGCAGAACCAGGCTCTTCTCCACAAGCATATCAACTTATTTCTTAACCCGGGGGTAAGCACCACTGGCGTCTCACAGTTATTCCATGGGAAGGGATGACTTAAAGAGTTAAATTCTCAAAATATTACTTATTGGGAAAATTATTGTCCCCTGTTATTCCACTCTCAGATCCTAGAGGCTGTCACCATGCAGCACATCTTCATGAATAACTTCCAGCTGTGCAGTGAGATTAATGAGCGTGTGGTTCAGCACTTTGTCCACTGTACTGAGTCACATGGTCGACATGTCCAGTATCTCAAGTTTCTGCAAACCATTGTCAAGGCCGAGAACAAGTTCATCAAGAAGTGTCAGGACATTGTCATGGCAGAGGTCTGTTGTATGAGTAATGTTTCTCTAATACAGAGGAGACGGTTTGGTATTAACACTGTACTCTCCACTATGACCCTTGCCCCCACAGCTGGTGAACTCCGGTGAGGATGTCCTGGTGTTCTACAACGACCGTGCCTCTTTTCAGACGCTTGTCCAGATGATGCGCTCAGAGCGGGATCGCATGGATGAAAACAGTCCCCTAATGTACCACATACACCTGGTTGAACTGCTGGCCGTTTGCACTGAGGGCAAGAATGTCTACACGGAGATCAAGTGCAACTCTCTGCTGCCCCTGGATGATATTGTGCGGGTCGTCACCCATGAAAGACTGTATTCCTGAGGTATGGTAGAATTTTTGCTTCACTGACTTTAAAGTTGAGTACATACACTATATTTTAGTTTATTTGGAATTGTTGTGAAAAAAATGAACCTAAAATAAAGTTGTGCTACTTCACACTGTAGTTTCACTTTTTTAAGACCTTGAACTGATTGAGAACAGCATTGGGAATAAATGTTTTAAAACTATTGTAATTACCAGTACATTAATGATGGATGTACCTTATTTAGTTTATTTATTTGTATCCTAACAGGTGAAGATTGCCTATATCAACTTCCTGAACCACTGTTATGTAGATACAGAGGTGGAGATGAAGGAGATTTATACATCCAACCACATGTGGAAGCTGTTTGAGAACTTCCTGGTGGACATTTGTAGGGTAAGCCACAAAATATTTGACACCTTAAATTGATGGAGAATCTAGTCAACACACCGTGAAGTGAACACACAGTACTTCACCTGTCAGACACACGCAGGAAGTCTGATCCAGTGGCTGTTTGTCATGCCAGTGTCTCTCCTATCCTCGCTTAGGTGTGCAACAACACCAGTGACAGGAAGCATGCGGATACCATGCTGGAGCGTTATGTAACTGAAACAGTCATGAGCATTGTCACATGTTTCTTCAGCTCTCCTTTTTCTGACCAGAGCACAAGCCTGCAGGTAAAATGGGCATGCATTTTAAATACATATTCCAAACAATTTTGTTACTGGGATTCTTTGGTGCAGACTAGAAATGACATACTTTTACAGGATTGTTTGAAAAAAAGAGACTTACTCACATGCATGTAATGTACATACTGTAAAATATAACATTCTTCCCTTTGCATAGCTGGCGCGTCATATGTTTGTAAGTAATGCTAGCACTTCCCCAAATTCGGTTTCCCAACTTTTGGCTGTGCATCAATAGGCTGTGAATGCTAAGAAGTATTCAGTGTGTGGGTTTTTATATGGTCATAGTTTAGTCAGCACACAGACTCTGTTCTTCCCAGATCTGTGGGTGTGTTGCACAAGACTTTGCTGGGACTTGGTGCAGATGATGTACTGATGCAATGTGGTTACTGTGTTTCTTAGACCTTGTTGTAGCCCTGTCTCTTCTCGCCCACGACTTTCCAATAAGTCATGACCAATAACCTCCTTAAATTTCCAAATCCCTCGTACAGTAACTTTGTGGTTTTGTGTTATATACAGCTGCACACTTGGCAGCACTTACCCAGTTATCTGTTTATGTCGTTGTTTTGTTTCGATTTGGTTTTGATAAAAATGTTGATTATCTTTTATGTGTCTGCACTTTCTGAGAATTACGCTTGCTAAAGTGAACCATTACGTGACGACTCCGCAACCCTTTCCTTTTTCTTTTGCAACAGGCAGCCATTGTTGGAAAGATAACTGAGGTACTTATTGTACTCTAGGGCTGTGGCCAGGTAGAAATCTGTTGTACTCTGTTAAACACTGGTTTGTTATACTGGGGAATGCATGTGATTAGGAACAACTTGCCTAAAGGACCTGAAGCTGTTGACCCTCCCCCTTTTATATTCTCCCCTTTATATGCTCACGCTGTCATATCTACCACAAATGGGGTTATGAATTCAACCTACTCAGAGAGCACAATAGTCACTCTGTTGGTTATTGAATATTTGTTGATAGTTCCTCTCCTACATCTTTCATTTACACTGTGATCCTTCCTTTCTCCTTTGTTTAAAGGTAAGATGTAATTAGTTTCCCCCTGTCTTACAGACCCGCCAGCCAGTTTTTGTGCAGCTGCTTCAAGGAGTGTTTAGGGTTTACCACTGTAACTGGCTTAACCCTCTCCAGAAGGCCTCAGTTGAGGCTTGCATTAAAGTACTGTCAGACGTGGGTAAGATATTAAGAGTAACGCAAATTATGAATTTCAGTCAATATTAAAAAGGGTCATTATATCAACTTTCTGTTTCTGCTTAGCTAAAAGCAGAGCCATTGCTATCCCAGTGGACCTGGACAGTCAGGTGAACAACTTGTTTGTCAAGTCTAACAATGTTGTGCAGAAGAGCATCCTCAACTGGAGACTGTCTGCTAAAAACACCTCAAGACGAGACTCTGGCCTGACCACCTCAAAAGACTACAGAAACATCATTGAGAGGCTGCAGGTCAGTAGAAAGGCTGCTGCTGTCGTCGAGTAAAATACATGCAAATGCATTAATTTAATCATAAACCCAACATCCTTTAAAAGAAAACACAATCGTACAGTGTAAATGCATTGGTTAAAAAAGCTATCTAAAGTCTTTATTTCATGCATCTTTTTTTTTTTTTTAGGTTTTGTACTGTTACCTGTGTGTTTATAAAGAAGGCCAATTTATCAAGTGTCACAGAAAGCAGTAACTGCTTATATAAAGTCCATTATAGATATATTGGATGGCATATGGTGCAGGTCATCAAGTCCTGTTAGTTGTGGTAATGTGGCCATTTGTGTGGAGTGTGCCAGAGGGACTTCACTTAAAGAAAGTGCAAATGTCCTACATTTCCAAATGCACACCATACGCATGCTGCTTTTATTGTTTTTCTCTCCGTTCACTGGATAAATGGGTTTGTCCTAATTCATGGTTTGTGGTATTTATGTTTAATAATTCAAAAATTAATCATATTCATGTCTTATCATTTAGGATAATGGGTGTTTCTCTGAACTATATCTAAATCTACAAAAAAAAACTGAAAGCAACATAACTGTCTGATATTTACCACAGGGTTCACCTCTCAGGCAGTAGAGCAGTGAATCTCCACCTCTTCTTTGGGCTTTTTGTGGAAGAGAATTAACAATATATCACAAAAACTCAGTCTGCCTTCATATCTTGCTTGTAAAATGCAATGTGACAGTGCAATAGGTTAATAAGACTCTCCACCACTGTTGTTAATTGCTGATGATATGCACAGGGTGACTTAATGCTTTTGGTAAGTATGTGGCGATCAAAGTACCATGGAAGCTAATAATATCTAATTACATATTAGAAAAATGTTTGTTTTTAGGAATAGACCATGTTGAACCACCCTTTTCTCTAGTAGCACATGACTCAGTATTCACTGGAAGCCTGAGAAATCACAGCCAAATTTCATTCAGTACAGCTATACAGCTGACTCTACTACAAAACCTGAGGGCTTTGTAGTCTTAATTCTGCTTTTTATCCTGTTATTTCAACTATAAAACGAACCTATTTTGATCTGGTCATAGTTCTTTAATTTAACTTTAATTTTATTCTCAAAGTTCTTTATTCACCAGGCGAACACTCTTCATGATGCATCATAACTAATTTTCACAGTAATCATCACCAGGTGTGACAGGAAGTGCACAGAGAAAGGTGGCATGTTGGTGCTTCACATCATTTGATGTATGATGCACTGGATGTGTCGCTTCCTCTTTCTCTTAAATCAGTATCAATGATGTGAGGTTGACTGTAGCTGGATGTCTTTGATCAAATTTGAATGAAATACAGGATTAGGAACGCTTTAAATATACAGCGTAGCTAATTTGTATTTATAATCTCTGCTTTGTTGCTTGCTATATTTTTCTTAAAGTCATAATGCATTATGTCATAGATCATGTAGAAAATCTGTTATTTAGGACACATATGTGGTGTCTTTTGATTAAAAATTTTAGACCTGCAACCATGAAGATTAAAATCATCTGAGATGACTGTTTGAGTTGACGGTACTTCGGTGAACTCTTCAAACACAAGCTTTTATCTTTTGTAATAAAACACAGTTCTGGGTTATTTCTAACCTTCGGATCCGCTTGGTAGGACATTGTGTCTGCCCTAGAGGATCGTTTGAGACCACTGGTCCAGGCTGAGCTCTCTGTACTGGTGGATGTCCTGCATCGTCCGGAGCTGCTCTTCCCTGAGAACACAGAAGCTCGCAAGAAATGTGAAAGCGGAGGATTCATATCAAAGTGAGTCTAAACTTGTCTGAACCACTTCCAGTGCTGTTGCTATTTTTAGAGCGATTCCTGGAAGTCCCCTTCTAACCACTTGCACGTGTGCATTTGCAGTTTTGTCATGTACCTCAAACATGAACAGAGAGCAAACGTAAACGTCTTTTAGACCAAACAGTAGTTTTCAGTGGGGGACTGTAGGCTGGAGCATGCTTGTATCACCATCATATTTGTGATACAAGGAGGCAGGACATACTGATGGCTTAATTATCACATGGCCTAAAGTGTTGCTACTTTAGAGTATGCCTATTATAGTTTGTCCAAAACTGCATCAGCCTGCACTGGCTTTGGGGAATCACTGACTTGTTGTGTTTGTGAACATAAAGCATCTGCCACAGTGAGCTCATTTTCTCACTTCATTATTTTTTATTTATGTCTAAGACACCTATATACACTTCAGGCCCATAACTGCTAAATTTCATATTTGGGGAAATAATAATCACTGTGCCATGGAAGTGGTTTTCTCTTAAGACTTTAAGTATATAGTTATGGAGGAAGCTGATGGGTTCATCAGTTTATTTCTGTTCTTTGTGCTGACCCACTCTTCCTCTCTCCCTTTTCTTTGACCAGACTGATCAAACACACCAAACAGTTGCTGGAAGAGAATGAGGAGCGCCTGTGCATCAAAGTACTGCAGACACTGAGGGAAATGATGTCAAAAGATCGGGGCTATGGGGAGAAGGTATGTACCTCCTACGTTCCTGTTTCTCACTCTGTGGTTGTAGCTGTGTCCCAGATTCACCCGCACATGAGTTTAAACAAATTAAAACACTTTTCTGGCATATCAGAATATTCTGCATCAAAACTTAGGGGAAGACATAACATCAGAGAGCAATAAAAAAAATAGACTAAGTTCTCCTTGCTTAACTCAGGAACCTCTGCAAAACACAAAAAAAGAAAATGACTCGTACACAATGTGTGTCATCAAGTGTATTTGACAGGGCAGTTTGTGAATACCATTTTTTTTAAGAGTTTTCAAAACATTACATTTAAAAGAAAAACATTTGCTCATTGCTTTTTTCCTAAAATAATTTTGAAAATTTATGATTATCAGCTTTATTAACACTATTAACAATATGCATGGTCCAGCATTGTTTCACAACCATTTTATACACCATTCATTGGCTACTAATAATCACTTGCACTAATCCCTAGTAAATTACCTCAACTGGGTCAGCTTGTTTTCCGGTAAAAAGATAAATCACTTTTGCATAAGAGGTGAAAACAAATCCACTTTAAAAAAAATTATTTTATTTGTTTGATAAAGTAAAAGTATTTTTATTTAGATTTTTTGGCAGGGAACGTGTCTTCAAGTTACCTTGTGGTGGGTCTGTTATTTATTTGAGTGTTTAGTAATGACTGGATTCCCATTTTATTTGTATCTCCGTTTGTGTGCACAGGATTCACATATTGTAACGTGTCTGACTGACAGTACTGTGGAAGGTGGGAAGCTTGTAAGGACTCGTGCCTTAATTTTTGCACTAGTTATTCTTGCTGCCTGGTGAGGGCAGTTGTGCAGATAGGCATAGGAAATAAGCATAAGTTTTTCATGGCTTATTTGGCTTTATTTCAACACATAAATAATTGATAACATGTGGTCAGTTAAAGTTAGGGCTTCTCTTTTACCTTATTAGAGATTAAACCCATACTTATTTCTGTTAGTTAACAGGGTTTGACTGCTAGATGACTTCACTTGAATCAGTGAAGCACTTCAAGCTTCAAGAACATTTTAGAGCATTTATATTTAGGCCAAATGACAATACTCTAATATCAACAGTCAGTGTCTCAATGTAATGGTTCACATACTGAATCCATTTTGTCTGTTACAGACTCAGCCTTTAGTCTTTGTGATGACAGCAGTTCAGAAAAGGCTTTTTTTTGAAGGTTGAAAATGTTCAGTTTCAAGTTCAAAATCTCCTGCATGGGCTATTTTGTTTTTTATTGTTTAACAAAAATTAGCCATAATTGGTAAAATTAAGATTTTGTATTTATTTTTTTTATGCTGATAAGAGAAAAGAAAGAGAAGAGAAAGAAAGCAGCTGCTTGGAAAAACTACTAAATATCTTTTCAGCCAGAAGACGTTAAAAAAAATATGTGCAGAACTGAGCACTTCTGCACTCAGTTCTCTGAACATCAAACTATTTGATATGTAATAAATATGATATAAAGGAATGAAATGATGTTGGGAAGGTGGTTTTTCTTTATCTTGTTCTTTTTTTGAACTTTGACATACTCTCTTTTCACTTTTTTCACTAACTTGGCATGCTGCCTGTGTGTATGAGTTTGACAAGCTTTACATTTGCACACTTGTTACAGAGCTCTAACTCACTAATCTAGCTCTACTAACTCTCTGCCCTCTATACTTCTTCTCTTGCAGCTGATTGCCTTTGATGATGAAATGGATGTGGCTGAGGTTGATCACTTTACTTACTATTGTGATGTTCATCTGTCTCCCACTAACAACATAGATGTGCTTTTGTTTCAAGTAGGCTCTCTAGTGCCTCAATCCCCATCTGTGTCGGCATCTTAGTCCATTTCCCCGCCGTGTGCCTGTTAAGAGTTGCTCCCGATTTTCATGTAAAAACCTAGCATAATGCTAAAATGTCCAGCTCACATACACTTAAATGGCCAAAAGTACTGGGCCACCTATACAGTAAACCTGCAGGAACTGCTCGGCCATTGAAACCCATGCCACGAAGCTCTTGGTGCGCAGTTTTTGTGCTGATGTTAATGCCAGAGGAGGATTGAGTCAGCAGAGTGTTGGCATCTGCGCACTGTCTGCCTCAGCACTGCGCTCTGTAACTTTACATGGTCGCCCACTTCATGGTTGAGTCGCTGTGGTTCCTGAACACTTCCACTTTGCAGTAATACCACTTAAAGCTGATGGTGGAATATCTAGGAGGGAAGAAATTTCACAAATGTATTTGTTTCAGCATTGGCATCCTGTTACAGTACCTCAGTAAGCTCCTTAGAACCTTGCATTTCTTCACAAATGTTTTTTTTAAGGCAGACTGCACGATTAGGTGCTTGATTTTATACATCTGTGCAATGGGACTAAAAACACCTGAAATCGAAGATTAAGAGGTGTGGCCCAATACTTTTATCCATATAGTATATATGCTTATGTGTTGTGCCTGTACTTCCTTGTCTATTTATTTGCTATATCAGAGTGTACTCTTTAAAAAAGTGTTCATTTTAGAAGAATGCTCATTAATTTTTTGTTGAGACTGTGGTGATTGCATAAATCTTCTGTGCAGGTGGTTTAAAGCTTGGTGTGAAGCATCCACGCTGTAGAATTTGAATCTTCTTTCCATCATGTCATACTTAAAGCTTTTTCTTCTGTCATTAGCTGCAATTTGGTGGACTGTCATAATTTTTTTATTATTACTACATATCCAGTTGAGGTCTGAAAGAGACATGGATGTAAAATATAACTCTGCTGGTTAGGGGAAACAGGTGTGAGGTGTTGCAAGATTGTAAGATGTTAAAGTAATTGCAAAATTTTAGAAACATTTCTCAATATAATTACCTCAAGCTCCCCTAATAACTCAGACATGCCATGTATATACTGTTATTTTCCATCCATCAGTGGACAACAATAATGTCGTATAGGTAAAAAAAAATTGTTTTTAACTCTTCATTCGTACTTGTATTTTTAACATAACTAATACAGGCCTCTGGATTTATATTTAATTATTCGCTTTCCCAAAGTACTTTGATTTAGAAATACATAAAGCAGACCATCAGTGTCAGCACACAAGCAGCTTAATAGTAAGATTAAGGTTATTTTATTTCATTGCATGACATCATAGAGTTGTTTCTGTTTGCGCTATGGCTCAGTCTAAATGCCGCACAGACCCCTGATGATGGATGGCGATAAGATGGCATATTTTTCCTCTAAGCCCTTTGCCACCATTACAAGAGCAGGTGTGAGTGTATATATAGCTGGGGATACACCATCTATCAGATTCATAATACAGGGCATCAGGCCGTGTGTGGTGGTCATGACCTGTGGCCTTTAAAGTATTTGATAAAAGAGGTTTCTGCTTTCTGAAGATTATTGTTGCCACTACAACAAAAGTATATCTGATATGTCACTTTATAAAATTACTGCTTTATAAAAATGTAGACAGAGTGAGGAGTTTTGTTTGATGTGTACAGCCAAACCTCAAAGTCTTTTGCCACAGTTTGTAGGAGTTACTAGTTGTTCAAGCTTTTGTCTTCTCATAGTTTGACCTTTTACCAGTACTTTTACTCATAGTAGATATCAGTCTACCAATCTTCAGCTTTCTCAAGTTGGCTGCTAGCTTTTGACCATTTTTAGTATATATTCAGTCTCGTCTCTTGTCATTGTTGCCTGTGGGTTCTAGGCTCAGATTTAGGACTCTGATACCTTCAAAGGCACTGTTTGTAGAATAATTGTGTACCACAGCCTTTTCAGTCTGTCCTCCTTAGCTTTGAAATTTCTTGTTTAAATATTTCAGTGTAATTGGATTGGTTTTATTCATTGTTTTATTTTGAGCACCGCTGTTGATGACAGATGAGTCAGCGACGCTGACACGATACCGAGCCGTCTGGTGTCCTTCAACTTTGTGTAAATTTTCTCCTTCTCTGTCATTTATATTTGAAATTTACTGAAACTTGGCACAAATACCATTTGGGTAAAGCTCTACAAAACTGGGGAGATGGATTTTTACCTTCTTTTTTTGTTTTGTTTTTTATAAATTTTTGAAATTTTCAAGAAATATTGTACATTGATGTTTACCTTTTAACCCCTACTCCACCCTTATTCCTAGACGATTTTGAAATTTGGTATGAGTATTCAATGTGCAAAGCTCTACAAAATACTTCTGACAATTTTCATTATCTATTTTTTTTATATATTTTTTACAAATTTTTGAAATTTTAAAGATAAACAGTACATTTATGTTTAACCTCAGATGACTGCTGCTCCTTTATTCATTAGCTGAATGTTTTGCTACAAGTATTCATTGGGTAAATCTACAAAATGCTGCAGATGAATTTCTGATTTTCAAGAATACTGTAGCTTGATGTTTAAGTTCAGTTGCTATCCCTCCCATATTTCGTTGACCCATTCTTATGAAACTTATGAGTATTCATTGGGCAAAGAGTTATAGATTGTTCCAAACAGATTTTCAATTTTTTACTTTTTTTTTTTTTTTAAACAAGTTTTTGCAATTTTCAAGAAAAACTGTTCAATGATGTTTAACATCAGTCGCTACACCTCTGTTATTTATTGTCTTATTCTTCTGAAAATGGTCATCAGTATTCATTGGTCAACTAAATGTAGGTAGATTTTTATTTTGTTTTTTATGTCAATTGCAACTCCTTCCTTGTTTTATTGGCAAAAGGTATTTATTGGGCAAAGATCTACAGAATGTTCCAGACAGAGTTTCAATTTTTTGTAATTTACTTTTTACAAATTTTCAAAATTTGTAACAAATACATAAGTAAAAATATCAGCTCAATGATGGCTGACCTACAGCCAAATTAGTTTCTGTTCCAATATAGCACACATTGTACAAGGAGAACATTTCACAGTAGAGCTCTATATGCCAACAAGCCTCTTGTTAAAATCACGTGTCAACCCTTCAGCACTTAATTTTTTTTCCCCCCATAGTTTGAACAGGTCCCGTTGAATTTTGCTTTAGTTGTGCTGTGGTCTCATATTTACATTTTAACTGTTTAGACCTGGTGGTTTTGAATGTAGTGAAAAGTGAAGTCTATGAATAATAATAAACTTAGATGGCTGCATAATATGAACAAAAAGCCCTGGAAAAAGATTTCCAGTCTAGTCATCGCTTCTATTGAAATCACTAAATTGATCATAACTGAAAGTATTCTACAGGAGGACGAGAATCGGTGGCAGCAGGAAGCGTTCAAGTTAAAAGCAGGCCAACATCACAATAGTCACTTAATTGTGTGTGTGTGTGTGTGTGTGTGTGAACAAAGCAGTTAGGTAAGGAAATGGAGAAATTGCCAGAAAGGGTCTTTCCAGAGTTGCCAGGAAGCAGCAAGCTCTCAGTTATGTTATGTCTTTGTCTTGTTTTCCCTCCTTCCCTCTCTCCTTGTCTATGCTGCTGAAGTGATGGAAAACCCCAGCTTCCACAAGAACTGGGCTGTTCTCACAGAGCACCACTTTGTTTTATCAACTCCTCCCATGTGCAGCATCTTAAGAATGTCCACATACTCTAACCCCTCGGCACCGTTCTGTGCCACTCATTCATACACACGTTCACGTTAACAACCACATGCAGTTGCCTGACTGATGCAGTACGTCTGTGGGTATTCAAATTGATGGCAGGAAGGCAGACAGGCCAAAACCCAACTTCCCCTCATCAGCAGCAAGATAAACTGCCATTAGAGCTGTTATGTAACGCAAGTGTGTAGCCTGTTGCTGCTCCCTGACCTTCCGCGGAACGCCCCTTCACTTCCAAATCACCCACCCAAAGATCTCTGGGAATGAGTGCAGCTGTTACTTTCACTACTGTCTGACAGACTCCATCATGCTTCTTGTTGCTGCACGCCCAGACTGTGTACTGGATTTTGCATATCCAGTCAGACTGATGAGGATCGACTAGAATGACTTTTCACCCATTAGGAAGAGGTTATCTCATTCTTCCAGAAATAGAAACCTGATAAAATGCAAACTAGGGGAAAACAAGACCTGACCAGCCCAGCAGGCTCATTGTCAGGCCTTATCGTATCAATCACTGCGTTTGTTTGTTCTCCTTTCATGTGCACGTCATTTGTTTTAGAGGCTGCAAGAGTATAAAGGGATGAGATGGAGTTTATTTCTCCTTCTAATTCAGGTGGTACAGAGAGGTTTGCTGAGGATGAGGCTGAGAGTGTAACTGTACATGAAGGTTGTATAAGGGAACTATTTGCAAGAAGAGTGACGGTCTCCGCGTGGGCGCAAATGTCTTTTTCCAGCTCGCCAATTTCTTTTGTGCTTTGTCAACCCATAACAATCTCTTCATTATCTCAACCAATCACTGTTTATTTTTCTGGAGGTTTTGAGATGATCATTTCCTTCTTTTTCTTTTGCATTTTTTTCACCACATACTTGCCAGTCCCCACAGAAACGTTGTTGTTTTGTCTTTTTTTGGCCTTTACCTACTTCCTCTTTTAGCCTTCTCTGTGTTTCACCAGTTGCCACTCCCATTATTCTCTCTGCCAAACTGCATCAGATAGCCTTCTCTTGTCCTCATTTATCCTCCTGTTTGAAACAGTAAGACTCCAAGCTGCTCTGCTTTTTCTCCTCAACAGGGGGAGCTGCAGACGTTTCTCAGCAACATGCAGTGCTGTCCCAGTTTTCTTAACTTAAGTTGCACGATTCTTGGGCTCAAGCCAGCTATCAGACAGCAGTTACATAAGAGCCAAAAACATTTTTTTTTCTCCTCTGTTTTCCTGGAATTTTAAACTCTCCACTGATGTGTGATCTTCAGTGGTAATTGGAATTAAAAGTGCAACAGACACGTCTTCCTGGAGACAGCAGTGCTGCATCTCAAGTTAGGTAATGCAGAGGACTGCCAGGGAAAAATTAAGGATTCAACTTAGGTGGTGAATGAGCACCTGTTCATCGCTATGAGATCTGACGGTGGTACAGAGCCAGTAGTGGTTATATATTTTATATGTATTATGCTTTTCATTCTAACATTCTTATCAAAGAGATGGTTTGAGGAGAGGATGAAACAGATTTTCCTGGTAAATGTGAAAGCTCAGTGTCATTGTATTTATTTGCCCGGCCTTGCCCCTGTAGACATTTTATTACACATTCTGGAAACCTTCAAAGTGCTGGAAATTATGGAGTCAAGCTGTCCACATGATGCACCTGAAAATAATTTTGAATAAATAATAAATAAATAATGTTAGAATAGTTGTTAATTTTGAAGTATATTAACAGACATTAGTGTTGGTGCTAACTAGTTGCAGAATATACCTTTAGTTGCATACGTGATGCATCAGTTCTTCTGTGGAAGTCGGTGTGTTGACATTAAAGTAGTCTTGATGCAGGGAAATTCCTGTCCAGTTGCACAATTAATCAGCATAAAGCAGCATGACTGGGTTACAGACAGAGACGTATGACCATGATAGGTTGTGTATTTATTTAGTCTCACATTTTTTGCCTATGAGATTTTTCGGGTGTGGGTGTGTATAGACTTTTTTTTTTTTTTAATGATGTCCAGAGTTTAAATTAATTGCAGTTTCTTAAAAAAAAAAAGTGTTATTGTGCCAACAAACTGTTCAGTGTTTTATTAATATTTTATTATGTGATACTTTGCGATATGTATTGAAAATAAGTTGTTCATATAACCCTTTGCAGTGCCGCCCATAAAATACATGCTACCAAACATCTTGTGTTGGAAAGGTTTGGTTATTTATAACTATGTCCTTTTTTTTTTTTTTTTTTTTAAAGACAAACTTTCCATTAGCAACAATATGACTGTAGTTAAACCAAGCATACTGTGCTAACAGTTTGAAAACATGCTGGGTTGTAAATAATTCTTGTTTGGTCTTTAAAAAAATAATGAATGTTCATATTGGCACTTGGATGAGTTTGCTTTTGATGTTAATATAGTTGGTTTTTAATGTTAATATAGTTTTTATTAAAAGGGAACCACAGCGTACTGAGCACACCACAGTGTTGCATTCTAACCAGCAATCTGTGGTGAGGTGAGAGCAAACCAAGCTTTTGCATTGTTGCTGCAACAGGGTAATGCTGCTTATCATTCATGCTCTGCCATCAAGCCAGCACCATGATAACTTACATGAGACACACTTAAGAAAAACAAAAAGAAAAAAAAAATGTAGAAGATTTTACCATAGCATTCTTTCATGTCTGCTTACTCTGCTCCTGGCTCTTTAAGTTACGTGCATTGTTGACGAATTGTAGATGTTACTGGTAATAAGAAGCCAAATACAAGTTAGTTTTTAAGTGAGGAAGCTGCTTGTTGGAGGCTGAAGTAACGTAACTAATTCACCTACTTCTAACCCTAACTAACACCATCCTTTTATTCCCAATCAGCTGGCACCTCCACCTGAACCTGAAATCCCTGCCGAGGTGTGTTTACTCATATTGGCTCGTTGCCCACTAATATGCGTCACTACGGATTATCATTCATACTCATGCACTAACGCCATCCTGTATTATTTGTGCTTTCCGTTCTATATATCAGAGAAAAATCAAAACCCTTCCTTAGTAGTTCCACTTTCATGGCCCCGTTATGCAGCACCCCTCCATCACCGCTGCTCCTGTGGAAATTGCTACGTGTGTCCATGTTTGCATACCGCCTTCCGCATCTCCACTCATCCCTTCCTCCCTCCCTCTGTCATTTCTGCCTTCCATTCATCTGTCCTTCTAGCGCTTTGATTTTGAGCAAAGTCCAATTCCCTGACCTCCTTTCAGTGGGGTGGCAGTAAGGGTGGGGGGAGGTTGAAGTCATGGGTGAGGTGTTTTTCCATGCCAGATTGGTGCTTACAGCGTGTGTCAGTAGCTCACAGCTCCATTATGTAACCTGGAATTTTTTTTCTAATTGTTTCCTCTTATTTCTCATGGCTTGTTTCTTTCCCTTCGGCAGCTTGTCATTCTTTTATGTAAATAGTTTAGACACTTTTTCTCCTGTGAGTGTAAGGTAATGAGGGAGTCACCATGTGCTAAAGTGTGCCAAGTCTGACAAATGGTTATGAATTTTAGATTTTATTTCAAAACTTTTTTTGAAGGTGTGAGACTTACAAAAAAAAAAAAAAAAGAATGTCAGTCCTCTTTTGCATGAAGCCCTGCACGCCTTTGACTCAACCTCACATCTTCCCTGACACAACCACTTCCCTCTTAACTGCATGATCAATTTTGCACCCAGTTTCCTGCATGCTTGTAAAGTAACTAATTTGCACTGTATTAACACTTTTTTTTTTTGTATTTTCCCCAACTTTCCTTTCCAACCTTTTTATTTATTTATTTTTTTTTTATTTTAATGCTTTCTGCTAACTCACCTCACCTTTTAAGGAGCTTGATCCCAACCAGCCACTGAAGCAACTGGAGGATCAAAGGAGGGTAGGTAAAGAGTTTGGTTTGCTGTGGTCTGGCGCAGGTCTGCATCTTACTGATGGACTGACTGTTGTGATGCCCTCACTGTTGCACTGCTTCTACAGCATGGCACTTACTCACTCCCCTCTGTTATGGCACGCAACACGTGAGGAAGATCAGCCGGGAAACATTGATGTTGGTTCTCAGTCTGTGCTCTGTGTTTGGCACAGACAGATCACATAGTTGACACCTTCTGTGAGTTTACATACAATCATACAAGGGCAGGGTTTAACACATATTCTGAGGTGAAAAAAGGGCACAGTGTCACCTCTGAACATCACTGACTGAAGTCAGATGGCAAACATCAAATAAAAAGAGTGTGTGTGCATGCGTGTGTTCTGTTTTTTCCCCAGGTGGACATCTTGCTATGATTAATCTTTATGACTTAAACACTTATATATTTTTGCCCTTTTATTTTTAATCTTTTGTTTTATTTGTGCAAATGTTCAAGGCACGTGTATGGCATTAAATGTTTAGCTATCTCGAGAAGCCCTAAAACACCAAAATGAGTTTTGAAAAACAAAAAGTAAATCTTTCATTTGAGCTGAGGAAATGCCAACTTCAGAAATTCATTTTACAAAATGAAGTTTCATTTTTGGTTTACCTGTAACCTTGTAACCCCTTATGGCTTAATGTTGTGGCTTTGTCAATGTAGGACATACTACTATGACTGCAATTTAGCATCAGTTTTTATAATGTTGTGCTGCCATATCAGCATATAACATTAATTTTCCTGATAGGGTGAGGCTCTGCGGCAGATTTTGGTCAATCGATACTACGGTAATATCAAAGCTGGCCAGAGGAGAGAGAGCCTCACAACCTTCAGTAACGGCCCACTCACGCCAGGAGCACAAGGGAAATCACCTACAGGTTTGTGGAACAATACTGTGTGTGTCTGTGTGTCTTCATGTTTATGCTGACAAGATGAATTCGAAATGACTTACTGCGGGAATGCGGGACAGTGCTGTGTCAAGCTCTGCAGTCACCATTTAAAAATTAGTTATAGTTTCTGTCTATCAGCGATGGCAGCCAGCCAGAAACAGATTCAGCTTTAATTGTGCAATTTAAAATGAATTAAATAGCAAAATGTAGTTAAAGTGCTCACATATGATTTTAACCAAAAAAAAAGAAGAAAAAAGTTTATCATAGAGTAATCTGACTACATTATGTTTGTCAGCGAAGGAGGGCAGTTTTTACTGATTTTTTTTTTTTCTAATTTCCTCTAATGCCGGAAATACGTGTCTGTTAGTTGCACAGATTACAGGGAAAAGTGACTGACAGTTTCCTGTGGGTAGCAGTAAACACAGTGTGGCTCGAGCATTGCTTTGGAACATACATGCCATGTGAATGTGTGCACTGAGTTCACAATACAACATTTACAAGAACATTTTTACCCAGATGCTATAGAATCCCTCTTGGGAGTCTGAACCTCAGGGAAAAATTCACACTGCTCCTGGTTATCCTTCTGACCAGTGTACCTAATTGCTATTTGCAAAGAAATGTACAGCGGTGTTGAAAGGATTTGCAAATGTTGGCATTATTTACAGTTTACCAAGGGTCTTTTCACATCAGGAATTAGTACAGAAAAAAGTTAAAATGGTGTTTTCACCCCTCCGTCTTTGTTTACATGAGATTGACATTCATAAATAATATTTAACAGATTATTCGTAAGTGACATTTACACATTCTGGTGATTCACTTTGCGTCTCATCACTGATGACTCATATTTAATCTATAATAGTTTAGAGGGGATGAAAAAAAAAGATCTTTTTCACAGCTGTGACCTTGTGCTCCTTTAAGCCCTTGGACCTGGGCTCTGCTATTGAGCGTACTGGCTCTGTCTTAGGCATAACGGAGGCCGTGTTGTTGCCAGGCGACCAAAGAGCCAAGCTCCATCTAGAATGGGATGTGTTGTTGATTCAGTGGCTCGCCCAGCCAGAGACAGCTCTGATGGGTGCTGTTATCTCACCAGTTCTTCCCTTACAGGCTGTGGTAGGCAGCCATAGGAGTTAAAGTACCTCAGTGAATTAGAGATACATCTAATGTTGTACTGTTTTTGTATGGTGGCTTAATGGTAAAAAAGACACCTGCGGCTTATTACATGAATAACAATATCCTTACTGCCTCCTTACCAAATAACATCCTAAATAAACCAGATTGAAATACTCTCTCTCTATTAAAGCGGCCACATGTAGATTTTTTAAATGTAATTATTAGAATTTTCCTAAATAGCTTTATGAGTTAAGCTATATTTATTAGCTAAATGCACAGCACTGTCCACATTTTTATATATAGATGTATAAAAATTAAAAATACAACTCTGAACCCTGAAATTGAAAACCAGATACCTACTCAACCAACAAATATCCAAGTAAGGGTACAGCCCTCACTAGTTAGGTAGGTTGCTGAAGCTTGAAGTTCTGCAAAAGGCCAGTAGGAATCAGTTTTGCATGTGCACTGAATAACTAATACTGATGTAATCCACCACTATTCATGTTTCATATCCCATTTTCCTTTTTAGCTAAGCTAGTTTACAAAGTTGGAAAATTAAATTACATAAAAACTGGAAATGTTGGACTAACTAAAGCTGCTCTTGCTGCTCCCTTGTCACAAGCGGTTGCCACAGTGGGTAGCTCCACATGTTTGATTTGGCAGAGTTTTGTGCCAGATGCCCTTCTCGACACAATCCCAGGGGAGGGATTTGTGACTCTGGCTGGAATTGAACCAGCAACCTTTCGCTTGCCAAGTGAATGTGTGAACCACTATGCTATGATGCTCAAATATGATACTACATTGTGACCCATGTTCTCCCATGTAACCTGTCTGAAATCTAAATGCATCATTATTAATGAAAGAAATAATCAGACTTTTGATTTCTGTGCTTGTAGTTGTCAGCTCTGGGGTCGGAGGTCGAGGGGAGCTGAGCTTAGCGGAGGTCCAGTGCCACCTGGACAAAGAAGGGGCTTCTGATCTGGTCATTGACCTCATCATGAACGCCACTAGCGATCGGATTTTCCAAGAGAGCATATTGTTAGCCATCGCACTCTTGGAGGGTGGGAACACAGTCATTCAGGTAAGTGAGGGGAGGAGGTTATAGAGTTCACAAGTAAAGTTGAGCATTCACACGCCTAACCTGCAATTAAATGCACTAAAGCCTTTCCCTGCAGGGAGGCATGAGCAGAATCTCAATAAGGTGCTATCTTACGTGTTCAACTGCAATGTCAAGAATTTAAGTCAGTGCTGCTCCACTGCTGCCAACATAAAAAAAAAGAAAAGACTAAAGGTGCCTTTAGGGAAAGGACAAATATTTTGTTGTCAGTGTATCAGCCTGGCCATCTTTTAAAAGCTCTACTTCACAATGATGCAGAAAACATCTTAACATCTTTTAGCTTTTTGACATTTTATATGTTTAAAAAAAGCTCGGCACATGAACCAGAAAGGAAGAGGAACAGCAGTCTGCTGGGAGATGTCCAAGCTGTGCAGCCAAGCACGTCATCACCTCTCCACTGTCAGCTAGGGGTTGCTAAGGCAACGCTAACTCTTTGCAAACCTCACAGAAAGCAGGTTGAGAGTGGAGAGAACCACTGTGTACTATTGCATTATTTCAGCTTTGTGGTGAGGGGGGGTGTGCGTGCGTGTGTGTGCGCGCGCTGCTTGTAAGCTGTCTATCAGAATATTCTGGTTTTGTGGTTTATGCATGTGTGCTCTAGTGTTTGTATTGCATAAACAAGGCTGTTGCATAATAGGCTCCTATTTGCATAGTATCGTTACCTGACAAGGCCTGACTTTGTATGCAAAGGCTCTCACATGACTCCTGTTACAAAAGCTGCTGCCTATCACTCTGTCTAGGTGTATAATACCCAGAGCCCCAGTACTTCTAACAGACTCCTAACTGGGTCATGGTTTGCTCGTTTTAAGAGGGCAATGAAAGGTGTGATCCTTAAAGGCCTCGGGAAAGAGCCATTAGATTTCACACAGTCTTTTCTGCTACTTTTGAAAAGGCCTATAGCCTTTGTTAAGACTAACATTTTCCTTTTTTGAGATCTAGGTAAAGTAAAGAAGCTTGGTGTCGACTACTGAAAGTAGTCTGTAACTTACTTTTTTTTAAATGAGACACTTTAGACTATCAAAAAGTGCTTTAACAGTTTAGAGCCATTAGTAAATGTATGCATTTCTATCTGTGATGCTTATCGTGAGTAGACATTTTGCGTACACTTGCTGGTACAGAAGGACCTCAAAGTGAACTTGATAAGCAAAGCAGTTTATGAGCTTAAACAAGAACACTTTTATCAAGTAGCGTCTTGTTTTTGAGTTAATGTGTTTTTTCTGCTCCCTTGGAATGATATGGGGACAAGTAAGCTTTGTTGAAGAATCATGTATGATCCAAAGTTAATTTACAGCATATCAGCAGATGCGTCACATTTTCCTGTCTTACACAACGATTGGTTGCCTGCTCCTCTTTTAGGACAGAGGGACTCTTGTTGTCTAAATGAACAAAAAACATGGCCAGAGATTTCTCCAAGAAGGCTGTTTGTTTGTTTTCTAGGTAATCCAGGTTTGTAGCCTAGCCAATGTAATTTCTAGAAAAAAAAAAGCAAGTAGGAGAGAGCGAAAGAGAGAGTGCTCTTACTTTGTTTCAGAAAGAGTTCACACAGGGCCCAGAGCTCTGTGCTTTCTGGACTTGTTATGGCAGCCCTGAGAAAAAGATTAAATGTGTTAGTGAAGACAGAAAGAAATGGGTCAGAGCACAGTCCTACCAGTTTTTTCTCCTCCCCAGGCATTTTTGTCTGATGAAAATAGAGCTTCAGAAACTGTAGCTCTGACACATCATGCTTTCACTGAGTCATGGGATCCTGTCTAGATCTGTCAATATATGCCAACTTTGGTTTACTGGTGCATCTCATCATCGTGCATACAGTTGTAGACAAACAAGAAATGCTTTTGATGCATTGTCAGTACATTTTTAAGCCTTTTTTGTATCTACTTATCTAGATATCTACCGAAAGGGCAAAACTCTCATCTGTAAAAGTCAACCCCACATGTGTTTATACTCATGCTTAGCAGGCATGTAGTAGGTGTCCATGTGGTTTCCATGTTTGTCTAAGTCAGAATAATGTGTTCACTTTTAATTACATCAAGTAACAACAAATCCATTATTTCAAACAAAATCTGCTGATTTTTTGGTATATTTTGGTGGGGAAAAAAAGTCTGACAATAAAATGACACTCAATCTTCTGCTTCATACAGGCTGTAGGTCAAACTTTACTTTTTGACCTACATACCTCACATATTATGAGCAAAACCTGCATAACTCACCTTGCACAGGATAACATGCTGTTTGACACGTATGCTCAAGCCCTGCAGGTGGTTCAGAGATGAGCAGTAAAGCACTGTGATAGCCCCCAAGTAACTTAAGCATACACACAGCAAATACCCAGTGAACATAAAACCTCGGTCGTGCATTCTCATCTGTACACTCCATCAGCACATGCGCGCAGCCATACTGCAGGATATACTTAGAGACTACAAAGCTTATTTGAAAAACAGCCCTAGTGAAAGTGTGTGGGTGTGTGTGTCTCTATATGTGTTATGTAAGAGAAGAGGTGTAAAATCGCTCTGAGCCCACCATCCATCTTCTGATCACTGTCATCATGACCTCAGGTCCCTAACTGTCACAGGCGCGAACAGGTGCGATTGCTCTTACTCAATAGGCTTGTTGTGGCGTACCGCTACTCTCAGCTCATTCCAAGCATGATTTACCCCCACCCCCTGCACGGTTCAGTTTCATTTCCAAGAGCTACCTCTTGGAAAGCTTTAAAAAGATTCTACAAAGTGAGTTTCCAGGCATCAGTGCCCTCAGCATACCAGCTCTCGTTTAACTGCGGAGTGGGCAAGAAAATTTTTGTTTAGATCCCAGTTTCTAGTTTCTAAAAGTTCAATTATTTCAGTCCTGTCATGCATAGCTTTTTGGTTAGATCATTTGCATTTTAGTTTGTTGAAGTCACTGCATACATTTTAGATTCATATGGCTGGTTGCCTGTGCAGATTTCTAAGAAAACACACTCACGTGTAGTTTGCTTTGATTTAAACCTGCTATCTGGCATTCTTGTTATAGCTTCAAAGAGCAGATCTCTGTGGATACCAGCTGGGTGGTGGCAGAGTATGCAACTGAAGCCCTCCAATAAGCACAGAGATGGCTTTGTCACTCACCAAGGTGTCAGGCTGCAAAGGCGGGAGACGGATAAAAAGAAAGGGAGAGCTGGTGGTATAAACAGGCCTTACATAACCGGCTCGTGTTGATGCCAGAAGCTAGGGTAGCAGCTGACAGGAAATGGAGGGAAAAGTAGAAGTGCATAATAATCGGAAAGGAGGTCCTGCTGTGCTGCCCTATTGATTCTGTAGAATAGCAAAATTTTAAGTCAGCCTAAAGCTTCTGTGTTGAGCATACAGTAACTACAGAAGTAGGATCGGCACTGGTACCAGGAGGCTTATTGACTATAGTGGGAGCCGTAGCGGGTTTAAACTGCGTCAGATGGCAAAGCTGAGGCTTACTGGGTGATTGGCGTGAATGACTCAGCAGTCAGTAAAGAAGCGGGAGCTAAGGACATTCTTCAAAGGGGTTATCGAAGTTGTTACCTGTTTTTTTTTTTCTTATGTAAAATCTTCAAATTCTGTCTTATCATATTATAGAGTGGCTAGCTCTGCTCTCACTCTGCTAGAAAGTTAG
Source organism: Pterophyllum scalare (assembly GCA_024447675.2). NCBI lineage: Eukaryota > Metazoa > Chordata > Actinopteri > Cichliformes > Cichlidae > Pterophyllum > Pterophyllum scalare. The sequence goes on from JAMQGT020014311.1 coordinate 168,483, forward strand.
GCACAATGTAGCAGTTAACTATTTCACTAATATGTTGTTGGACCTGTACTCTTACTCTCTGACTGTTTCCCAAATACACACATACGCCAAAACATGTGAACACACCAACCTCAAATGAGCTTTACATGTCTAAAGCTTTGCCGTTTCTGACAGCCTGCAGTCCAGCTCGCCAGGCATAAAAATGTGGTCTGTGTCAGTTTTTCACTACAAGTATAAGAAATGCTCTAAGTCTTTACATACACCTATTTCATTGTCTAGTTATACCCCAGATCATGACATATAGTGTTGCTGAAGAATTATTAGTGTTGTTAATTTAACCAGCAACATGTCTGTGTGGGGTGTGTGTGTGTGTGTGTGTGTGTGTTTATATACAATTTATCTGATTCAGGCTTGAGATTCAGTCATGCTGAAGGAAATTAGACTCACGTCTAATTGAATTACCATCTAACAATATTTCATGAATATGCTAGAAGATGATTTAATAAGTATATCTTCGTAGCATATAGATAGACCTGGCAATGATTGGTTAGATCTGTTATGCTCCACTAAACCTTTTTCAGCTTCTGACCAATACGGCCTTTAACTTCTGAACAGTTTAATCTTTAAAAAAAATTAATATATATATATATATAAACATCTAATAAAGCAGTGTGAGCAAGCAACTTACGCCAGTTTTGATAGTTTTTAATGGCTTGTGACACAGACACTCAACTCTGACCAGGTGCAGGCAGGCCATAGAGAAACAACTGTTTCTTGCTGCTCACTTTGCCTTCAGTGTATATATAAGAAAACCAGTGTTGGCAAAATTGTCCCCTAACATTAATGGAGAAATTGTGTTTTTATCGCCACTGTCATGAGGTCTGTTTAATATAGTAATCTTGTAAATCTGCTATCCTGGAGCTGTTGTTTAGAGAAGTATGCCTGCTTGCATAAGTCTGACTTTTAATCAGATCACTATCAGTGAATGACCCTTGTCAACAACATGATGTTAACAGCTTGAAAAAGGAACTGTTGCGTAAAGGAGGGGAGGAAAACAATGCACTGAGTGCTCTGCTTCACTTGGGATTTGAGTCAGGTGATTTTTGCAGACAGAGATGTTTCAATAGCTGCCTTGATTTTCTGTGCAAATATGTTGAGTTGTGCAGTGTCATTGCACTGCAAATGCTTCACTATTTGTATGCTTTTTACCTTTTCTCAGAAACTTAACTGAGTTAAGCTAAACCTGGAGAGTCTTATGCAACAGGCTTTCAAAGCTCCCCCAGAATCTCTGTACATGAAAACTCCTGCTTGCATCAACCCCACCTCCCACTTTCGGACCCTTCCTCCTCCCTCTCACACCACACAAGCCCATTTAGTGCTGCTCTGGCAGTGAAAAGTAGGGCAGGGTTTTCCTCTTTTCCTCTCCCACTCCCTATCTTTCTTTCTCCCTCCACTGCTCGCCCTCTGTGGCTGATGTAACAGTGTTGGCGCTCTGTGCCCTCACTGTAACCACTCAGCTGATTACAGGTCTTATGTAAGGAGGGATTGTTGAGAGGAAAATGGGACAGAGCATATGAGCCTGTTGCAGGAAAAAACAACAGCTCCATGTAACAGGGCTTTTAAACAAGATTGGCCTTTGTATAGTTGTAGGTCACAGAACATTTCCTTTCTTCACTTTCTTCTTCTTACTCATACTGGAGCAAATGTCTCTGTTTCATATTTGAAAGGTTACAAAAGCAAAAAGTAATCAACTTTTGCATTGCACATACACTATATTGTCAAAAGTATTCACTCACCCATGTAAATCATTGAATTCAGGTGTTCCAATCACTTCCATGGCTACAGGTGTATAAAACCAAGCACCTAGACATGCAGACTGCAACTACAAGCAATTGTGAAAGAATGGGTCGCTCTCAGGAGCTCAGTGAACTCCAGTGCGGTACCGTGATGGGATGCCACCTGTGCAACAAGTCCAGTCGTGAAATTTCCTCACTACTAAGTATTCCATAGTCAACCATTAGTGGGATTATAGCAAAGTGGAAGTGATTAAGAACGACAACAACTCAGCCATGAAGTGATAGGCCATGTAAAATGACTGGGATCAGTGGATGCTGAGGTGCATAGTGCGCAGAGTTTGCCAACTTTTTGCAGAGTCAGTCGCTACAAACCTGCAAACTTCATGTGGCCTTCAGATTAGCTCATGAACAGCACGGGGTTGTTCCTTCATGGAATGACTTTCCATGGCCGATTCAGTGGTGTAAAGCGAGCTGCCACTGGACTCTAGAGCAGTGGAGACATATTCTCTGGAGTGACAAATCACATTTCTCCGTCTGGCGGTCGGGGTCTGTGTTTGGCAGTTGCTAGGAGAACGGTACTTGTCTGACTGCATTGTGCCAAGTGTAAAGTTTGGTGGAGGGGGGATTATGATGTGGGGTTGTTTTTCAACCTTAGTTCCAGTGAAAGGAACTCTTAATACTTCAGCATATCAAGATATTTTGGACAATTTAATGCTCCCAACTTTTCTTTCTTTTTCCCTCCTGTTCTCTTAAATACTCCCAACTTTGTGGGAACAATTTGGGGATGGCCCCCTTCCTGTTCCAACATACTTTGTGCACTGGTGCGCAGTCAAGGACCATGAAGACATGGATGAGCAAGTTTGGTGTGGAAGAACTTGACTGGCCTCAACCCAATAGAACGCCTTTGGGATGAATTAGAGCAGAGACTGTGAGTCAGGCCTTCTCATCCAAAATCAGTGTCTGATCTCACAAATGTACTTCTGGAAGAATGGTCAATAGTTTCCATAAACACACTCCTGAACCTTGTGGAAAGCCTTCCCAGAAGAGTTGAAGCTGTTATAGCTGCAAAGAGTGGGCTGATATATTAAACTCTATGGATTAAGAAGGGGATGTCACCCAAGTTCTTATGCGTATGAAGACTGACGCGTCAATACTTTTGGCAATATAGTGTATATACTTTTTAAGTGTAGCACAAATGAGCCCTGTTCTGTGAGCACTATTTTACAGCTGTGTGAATTTACCTCCGTACATGTACTCTCTTATGAACATAAAACATAAAATGTGTTTGCTCTCGAAGTTGTGGGACTGGCTGCGTAGCTGCTTCTTTTAGTGTGCGTGCTTTTACATGCTAATCCTAGCTCTTGTCTTCGTTTTTGCCCTTGCTCATGTATTTGTGCATGTTAAGACCCATCAGCATCCTCAGGGTGTCAGAAGTGAGTTCTGAGCAGATAGTGTAAAATCAGGTGAGCATGATAGAGCTTTTAGAGCTTGTTTTCCTGGCATTGTGAGGGTTGGATTATGTAACTAATTCTAACTAAACCCCTGGGTGACAGAACTGCAAAAAATTATCAAAGACAATAATAACAAGTGCCTGTCAGAGATTAAAATACATTCTGTCCTTGAAGACTTGAATTATAAAAATAAATTATAGGTAAAATATTGGTGTAAATGCTGATTTAAGTAGACAATTGCTTTAAATCAGATTTTATGAATACTTTTTTTTAAATTAAACCTTTATTTAACCAGGTAAACAGATTAAGAACAATTTCTTATTTACATCTGCGGCCAGTAAGTTGATTTAAAAACCTGTAAGGGTACTGGGTCGTTAATCCTATTTCTTTCTTTCATTCCCCCAGCGGTCATTCTACCATCGTTTAACGGGGGACAACAAGTCTGAGAAATTCTTTAAAGTGTTTTATGAGCGGATGAAGCTGGCCCAGCAGGAGATCAAAGCCACTGTGACGGTCAATACCAGTGACCTGGGCAGCAAGAAGAAGGATGAGGAACCACCAGACAAAGACACACCAGCACGCAAGAAAGGTCAGAGGACAAGAGTTGCCAACATAATAATTGGCAAGAGAAGGATATGCTTTAGTCATATAAATCATACATGATGCCATCAAACTGGAAAAACAAACATCTGCTGCAGTCTGTGTACAAGATAGTAAATCTGTCTCTTGTTTTTTAATTCTACTTGTCTACAAAAATGTTACTTCTATTTTATGAAGAAGCGTGAGATGAAGTGCAAGAAATGTAGCAGAAACTGCTGTTTTTTGGGGGGGGGTTGGGGGGGGTTCATATCAAATGACATTGTTGAACCAAAGGAAGTCAGGCCACAGGTTATTTAAAAAAAAAAAGTATGAAGAAATTCTTTGTATCTAAATCTTTAACTGCCTATCAAATGAACATTCAGTGTAAAATTTGTCTTGTCCAGTGGTCTGTGGTTTTTGACTGCCTCTCCTTTACCTGTGGGTAGTGAAAGATATGCCGGTGGTGGCAATGGTGACGGAGGAAGTGAAGGAGCAGCTAGTTGAAGCCTCTGCGGTGACCAAGAAGGCCTACACGACCTACCGCCGTGAGGCCGAAGCCGAAGAGCACCAAGCAGCGGCTGATGGCACTCCTGTCCCAACTGCCGATAAGAGCCAGGAGGAGGGCGAGATGAGCGTCACTATCACTATTATGCAGCCCATCTTGCGCCTCATGCAGCTGCTGTGTGAGAACCACAACAGAGATCTGCAGGTTAGCCATTAGACCAGCTCGTTGTGAGTATATGTCTTTTGTATAGCCTGCTATGGGCTGACGGGAGCAGGGTTAACATTTCCTGGCCCGTGTTCTGAATTTCAGTCATCACACTCACTTATACAGAAATGAAACTGTTGAAAATAGGCACCAGTTGCAGAACTTCCTGACACAGTCTTGTATGTGTTGGTCTGGTTTCACTATGAGAAATGTGTTAGTGTTTAGTAATGGCTAGCTCCAGCACCCCAGACAGAAAACTTCCTGCTTGCACTGATTCTGTTTTTCACTCCAAACCGGGACAGGCCTTCATTAAATGATTGTTGACTCTGTGCTGTCTCTCCCATTCTGACCCTGTGTGGGAGCCAGATATTGATTTACTGCTAGCCTTGCTGCACAGATGATCAATTCCAAGGACATCACTGCAGTAATTGTCTTGCTGCCATATACAGTAGGCTTCGAAAAGTACAATGAGCCATCACGACTTTTTATATTTAGTTCTCACGTCAGAGAGAGAGAGAGAGAGAGAAAATGTTTTAGATTACCTAAGTAGAAGAATTTCTCTTCTGCCAACCATCTCCTCAGATCCTGACACCCTCGTGAATCATCTTGTATTAATTCTATTGGACTTATCATGGGCCAGATACATTTTAATTTTAATTCTTCCACCATAAAAAGTGTTTCTATTTCTGTTTCCCTAAAGGCACTATTAAAGTTTTTGGTTACATGAATCCAAGTAAAGAATGATATTCCATGTTGTGTCTTTATTTTCATTGTCTTTCTTTAGAATTTTCTACGTAACCAGAATAACAAGAACAACTATAATCTGGTGTGTGAGACACTTCAGTTCCTGGACTGCATCTGTGGCAGCACCACAGGAGGACTGGGACTTCTGGGACTCTACATCAATGAGAAGAATGTAGGACTCATCAACCAGACTGTGGAGAGCCTCACCGAGTACTGCCAAGGCCCCTGCCACGAGAACCAGGTAATACACTATATGCCTATATGCAAGATGTACTTTTTAAATCAATGTCATGATTTAATCATAATGCTAGTTTTGTTTGGACACCACTGTCTTCAGTCATGAATGTTTCAGGTTTCTGTCTTTCGTAATCACTAACACCAGCCTACTCTGGGCAGGATGCCTGTGTTTGTTCTTTGGCATAGGTTAGCATTACTTGGTCTCCTCACATGATGGTGGTGGCATCCTCTGTTCCTGCCGCTGTGGGTCATTTTATAATGAGTGTGAAACTGGCATGACTAAACAAGCTACTGGCTAAACGCAGTCACTGTTTGAACTGATTCCAGTTCCTTCAAACGGTGCTTGAAGGGAATTGCCAGACTAAATACAGCTTTTTGTTCATATCCTCAAAGTGGGAATAAAGAGGGCCAAGTGCTGGATTTCTTTTAATTTGTATTTTGTATGTTCTGCTTGTAAGATTATATCAAGTCACTCCAAAGCATTTGGCTGCCACACGTTATTGTTTAGTTCTGAGGTGTGGTGCATTTTTAGAAGCCTCTGAAACTTGGCCAGTATTTATGACATGTGACCTGCCTTGTCACTACATAACTATGCCAGGAATGATAACCTGAGGGCAATCTGATCATTATGAGTAAGGATGCTGGTGAAATCTGCAACAGTGTCTTTTTTTAAATTTATTTATTTTTCCCTTTTTTTGGTCCTCCCTGTGCTCGTACACATTTTGTCCAGGAGCTCCATGCTTCTCCTACCAACAAAAAATATGTAGGGTTGATCATGCCTACCCTTTGCCCAGGACACTCAGAAAAGGGATTCTTAATCTCAGCAGTTTCACTTCCTGGTTAAATAAAGGTTAAGAAACTTAATTTAATTTAAGCCACTGAGTTTATGCAATACTGCGTGAAATTAAAGTGAGGATCCCTTCAGCAATGTTTGCTTTAGGAGATCCAAAAAATATGTATGTGTATGACGCTACAACTCTTTCCTTTTAGAATGGCAGCAGTTTCTTAGATACCCACCATGTAGGTTGTTCTAGACGTCTTGGATAACTTGCTGTTGTTTTCCTATAAATTCAAGTTGCCTAATTGTCTCCTGTATCTTGTAATCCCATTTTGTTAGGGAATATACAATCTGTTGAGGACCCCCCCCCCTTTGTTTTTTTTCACTGAAGATGGTGCTTTAGGTTTGTGGCCGCTGTTTTACATTAAGTTGCATGATGCACTATCCAGTGCCACTTCAGACATAAACACCTCTGATCCGTGCATCTTGTGATTTATTCAAATTTATCTGGAAGTGCGCATAAGTACAAGGAATGGATGTAGAAAAGGGCCTGACTTGCAGGGAAATGGATCGGACTCTCACTTATCTCATTACAGCTAAAAAAAATAAATAACTGGTCTGCTGTCCATCTGGTCTTACAGATTATATCAGGAAAAACTCAAACAGCAAAGAGTAAACATGATTTTTTTCCCCCAGTGTCAGCCTTTTAACCTAGAAGTACTGTCAATGTTGTGTTTTAGTGTTGCCCTTTCTTTTCTTTTGTTTCTTAGAACTGCATTGCAACACATGAGTGCAACGGTATTGACATCATCATTGCTCTCATCCTGAATGATATCAACCCTCTTGGGAAGAAGAGGATGGATCTGGTGTTGGAACTCAAAGTGAGTGTTTATTTAGTGATGAGGGATGATACATTTAGTAATGTGTTGGTCTTTATTTTGTTGTTTTGATTTGCTTAGTCTTCCTGCAGACATGTGATATAACATGGTAGATGTGTCACTAGGCATTTGGATTGGAGTGTTAAAAGATTCAACATTCAAGTTCATGGAATTGCACCTCAAATCATTACAGGAAAATCTCAAGACATTGTTACCTAGAAGTAGGTAGGGCAGCACCTGCGTTTGATTTACCATCTCTAGAAGTCTGGAATGCTGAACATCAAGTAGACAAAATCAACTTAATTATGCTTGTGCTGTTATCTGTACTGTGTCATCTTTTCCTAGAATAATGCCTCCAAGCTCCTTCTTGCAATTATGGAGAGTCGCCATGACAGTGAGAATGCAGAGAGGATACTGTACAATATGAGACCTAAAGAGCTGGTATGTGTGAAATGCAAACAGTTACGTGGTAGTAAGGAAGGTTCTGTTATGACAGTCTTTATTCTTGCAGGTGGAGGTGATCAAAAAGGCCTACATGCAGGGAGAGATAGAGGTTGAAGAGCCGCAGGAGGGTGAGGATGGAGAGGAGGAGCACTCTGCATCTCCACGCAATGTTGGTCATAATATCTACATCTTGGCACATCAGGTAGGCCACTATAAAATTGGTGTGAAAAGGGAGACACACCTTGAACAGAATGCTGCCATATACCTACATAATATGGCCAGTGGATATGTAGTCTGTAATTTCCAGTGACCCCTAAAAACACATGATGCCTGTTATTTTATTCTTTTCTCCTGTTTGAAAGCTTTCAGGCTGTGTGCTGCTCAATAACAGACAGCCTGTTTATACAATCAGTTAGTGCAATGACAGTAATTATGGGTATAAACAGTCCCACCCTGCAGCTTTGTGGGTGAATGGGAGAAATATAATGCATTCAAACAAAGGAAAAAAATAGTACCTAGTGTTAATGTAGCTGCTGAATACAAGCAGTGTTGATAGCCTGGAAAGAATGGTTGTGACAACTGTCATTAATCTGTTTTCAGTTAGCCCGCCACAACAAGGAGCTGCAGGCTATGTTAAAGCCAGGAGGGACATATGGAGAAGGCGATGAAGCCCTGGAGTTCTATGCCAAACACACAGCTCAGATTGAGGTCAGTTTTTGGCTCCATGTCTTGAATAAACCATGGCAATGTAGAGCTGCTGCTGTCATTCTTGTATTTTAAGTTTCAGTTCACCATTTTCCTGCAATGTCATTCATAGTAACCAACATTTCTACCTGTGTTGGTTTAAGAGGGCTGTGACATGTTTAGGCTTAACAATTGACTTGAAGCATGTGATACTTTTTTATGTCCTTTTTGTTCTCTTTGCCTTTTTTGTGTTTCTTTGTGTCGTGTGACAGAATGACAAGCACCTTTGGCATGTTTGCTCACTGTGCACACTTGATTAGTAGCAGGAATGCCGATTGTTGGCAGTATTCCAAACTCAAGTAGTTGGTTCAGTTTATGAGCCAGCTTTGTAAAGAAAACAACCCTGTTTTGTTTTGTTTTTCTCTCTCCTGCAAAATACAGTTTATACCAGTATACGATTTTTATTTCAGTTTAGTTTTGGTGAGTATTCAGAGTGGGTTTGCTTGTTTCAGTTTAGTTTTTATTGCATGGAAATATTTAGATTTAGTTTATCAGTTTGGCTGTTTTGAAGAAAGTCGAGTTCTTGTCGTAGCCTTGGCGTCGGTGTCTGTTCCACAAAAGCTTTAACATTGGCCATAACTCGAACGATGTTCAAATTCATACCATAGATGCATCTAGTAAAAATCTCAAGAGTTCAAATCTGTGACCTCAATATGTAGGTCAGAGGTCAAGTTTTCAGAAAATCTTGTGAACGTGATAACTCAAGAACAATCTCAGCTAGGATGTTCAAATCCACACTATAGATGCATACTGTTCAAGCTAGACCCATCAAACTTCACACACTTGTTCACTGACTTTACTATAACAGCACTTTGCCTGACATAAAGCTGGGGGATAGTGTTGCCATACTGTCCGTCCGTCCGTCTGTCTGTCTGTCTGTGAGGTTTTACCTTTCTGGTCTATAGACTCCAAAACCACTAGGGGTAGAGCCTTGAAATTTTGACATATGTGTTTTTTACTCTTCAAAGAAGCTCAACACAATATTTGTCTGTCCAGAAGGTCTGCAGAAGGTAATTAGATGTCTGCTGAAAGCTTTTCTGCTGTGAAATGGGCCTGTAATTTTATCCAGATGTCTGAATTGATTTTATATTTTCATTAATGGCCGGAGGATATGTTAGTTTAGTTTTAGTTAACTAATATTATCTTGATTTCTAAATAAAGGATACGACCTGCTTTCATATAATCTATAAAAGATTGTGGAGTAATTTGCTTGCTATAGTCACAGATGTTTTGATTGGTGGCCGCTGCTGTTTTTGGTGTCCAGATTGTACGGCTGGATCGCACTATGGAGCAGATAGTCTTTCCTGTGCCCAACATCTGCGAGTTCCTCACTCAAGAATCCAAGCTGCGTGTATACTACACCACAGAGCGAGACGAGCAAGGTAGCAAGATCAATGACTTCTTCCTGCGCTCTGAGGATCTCTTCAATGAGATGAATTGGCAGAAGAAGCTGCGAGGTACTCAAGAGGCTACTGGTAACACAAACACAGTTCCCTGTGCGTCTTTCTCCTCAACTCTTTATTACCTAGTGCCAGGTTTACACTCTTTCCTCTTGCATCTCTCCAGGCCCCAAGCCCCTTTCTCACATATGCACTCCATACAGGATAATGCATAAGCAGGAACTGGGAGCAAAGTTTCCCTGACGGTCATACATTCTATATGGATTTCTTAAAATGTTTCCTCCACATATCATGTGTGATTAAAGCAAATATCACAGTAAAGAATATAAAGGACTCAGGCACCATGACAAGTCCATTTATGCTGTTCCAGGTTTTTTTTGTTGTTGTTGTTTTGTTTAAGCAGCAAACAGACACGCACAGGTCTAACCCTTAACTTCAGCAGTTGGCACAACTCAAACTTGATCTTGAAGGAACTGGCTGCAACATGTTGCATCAGAATAAATCAGACTTGCTTCACAAACACAAACCTGTGTCATGTTTATTTATAATTTTTTTGGAAAAATTGCCACAAAATTTAGCAAGAGCACTTCTTTCTCAGTAGTAGAATAAAGTCGACCCATAAAGTGACCCTTCGCGAATTCACAAATGTTTCAGGGCCCAAATTTGAAAGAGGGTGCAACAATGCTGAACCCTGGAGAGATGAAAGTTGAGAGAGCATGTAAACTTTTATAAGTTGCTTATATTTATATTACAGTAAAGCCACTGAGTTGGTTAGTTAATAATAAATATTAATAGTAAGTCAGTTAAAGGCTAAGAGGGGGAAATGTGCTTTGAAAACGTGTAATGTAATGGTGTAAAATTTCCACCCAGCAGAGTGATATCAGCCCTCAGTGGGATGTGGTAGATGACTGACAGAATGCTAATTTGTTCTCAGATATTTACAAAGTCCTTTTTTTCCCCTCTATATATCTCCTGACATTGTAATATCATAAGAGCACATTTTTTAAATTTTAATGATAATAAAAACACACACATACATATATACATATACATACACACACCATATTGCATTGTCAGGTTCCTGTATTTTGCTTTTCTGGAAACTAAAAAGCTGAACTTTCCATCATAATCTTCATTTTAATCTTTTGTTTTTCATTAATCTTAAGTTATTTTAGTTATCCACTCAACAACACTATTTTGACTTTCCCTTTAAGGTCATGTCCGGTGCCTGCTGACTCTGTCAGTTTTTGCTTTTGTTTGTCTTTCCTCGCTTGGTTGAAGAACAGGTTGTGGCTTATCATGTGGTCAGGCTGGAAGAGACAGGGTTTGGCTATAATGTGAAAAAATATGAAGAGACCAGCCTTTTTCCTATGTGAATGAATCCGGAGACCGGAGACCATGCTGTTCCACTGGTGCTAACCACTTATCATCAGTATAATGACTTCTGTTGCCAAAAGTCCCCACCCATACTTCTTCTTTTCTAATGAATAGCTGAGCTCAAAATAGCATTGGCCATGATACTGATCTCCTGACCCAAGTCTAAATAGGCTGTGTCTGTGTGAGTGTGTGTCCAAATATGTGCAAATTGCTTTTTACTTTGCTAAATGAGGAAAAGCATTTAGTGCACAGCCTTGTTTCCAAAAAACGTGGCCGCTGTCTAAAATGTAAAACAAAAAGATGAAAAAAAAAGATAATCACAATAATTTCCCAGTTATTTAAATCTTACATTAGTTCAGCATCTCGTGAGACCCCCTGCAGTTCATTACATTCGGTAACTGTTGATCAGTCCCACCCATCACATTTCAATGCTCTGACACATTCACCTCTGGGTTTCCTCAGAAGAACTGCTTGCTCCACAGCCCTCCATAAAATTTCTGTTAGATTAAGGTCAGATTAGTCATTCCAAGCCATAATCTTTGTGCTTCTTTGACCATTCTTTAGTAGAACAACTTTGTGTACCAAAGGTGGTTGTTTGCTCTATTACCCAGCCATATTCATTTATCCATCCAGGTTCATGATTGCCCAGGTGGAGCAAATCCAGGCCCCAAACAGGACATTGACATTATCATGTTTCACAAATTAAGTTCCAAAGCTGGAATGTAGTGCTTTTCTTTCTCCAAACATAGTTTCTCATTTAAACCAAAAAATTCTGTTTTGGTTTACGATCAAGCATAATATTATGACAACCGATCAATATTGTGTTGGTCCCACTTTTACTAACAAAACAGCCCTGACCCATCAAGGCATGGACTCCACTAGACCCCTCAAGATGCGCTCTGGTATCTGCACCACAATATCTGCCATCTGCACCACAATAGCACAATAGCAACAGATTGTTTAAGTCCTGTAAGCTTTCCAGCACATCCCATAGATGCTCGATTGGATTGAAATCTGGGAAATTTGGAAGCCAAGTCAACACCTCAAACACCTCAAGGAAATAGGGAAAAAACAGAAATTTCCCTCTGGGATCAATAAAGTATTTCTGATTTCTGAATACAGTTTCCATGAATACATGGTCTGCAACAATGCTTAGGTAGGTGGTACGTGTCAAACTAACATCCACACCATGTCAGAACATTACATCACACTGTCCGCCGGGTTGCTTTCTTTCTGTAGTAAATCCTGGTGCCAGGTGTTCCCCAGATAAGCAACACATGCGCAAATGGAGTGAAAAGAAAATGTGATTCATCAGACCAGGCCATCTTCTCCCATTGCTCCATGGTTTAGTTCTGATGCTCACGAGTCCATTGTTCACACTTTCAGCTGGTCTGCAGCTGTGCAGCCCTACACACAACAAACTGTCATGCACTGCGTTTTCTGACATTTTTCTAACAGAACTAGCATTAACTTTTTCAAAAATTTGAGCTACAGTAGCTTGTCTGTTGGATTGCAACACACTGGCCAGCCTTCACTCCCCACGCGTTAGTGAGCCTTGGCCACCAATGACCCTGTCACTGGTTAGTCACTGTTTCTTCCTTGGACCACTTTTGATAGATGTTGACCACCGGAGACACGAACACCCCACTAGAGCCTCAGTTTTGGAGATGCTCTGACCCAGTCATCTAGCCATCACAACACACTCAAATCCTTATACTTGCCCATTTTTCTTGCTTCTAACACATCAACTTTTGAAGACAAAATGTTCACTTGCTCCTTAATATATCCCACCCACTAACAGGTGCCATGATGAAGAGATCAGTGTTATCCACTTCATTTTTCAGTGGTCATAATGTTATGCTTGATCAGTGTATGTCCACAGCCTTCTGGCTTATCCATGTGATCTTTAGCAAAACAGCAGCAGTGTTCTTTTTGAAGATCAGTGGCTTTTTCCCCTGCTGCCTTGACACACACACACCATTGTTGTTTTCCTGATGGTGGACTCATTAACATGAGCCAATGTTAGAAAGGCTTTAATTGCTTAGATGTTACTCAGGGTTCCTTTGGGACCTTGGGATCTTTCCTGTATTTGTAAACAATCTGGTGGTGCTCAAACTCTTTAGAGTTAGTTTTGCCACCCGATGAGCATCAACTGCTCTTTTTTCTGAACACCTCATAGCTTTTGTGTGTGTGTGTGTGTGCGTGTGTGCGTGCGTGCGTGCGTGCGTACTGTGATTCACTTCACACTGGTCAGACTCTGATAAATTCCTACCCACACCTGTTTGTCATACCACTGAGCAAAAACATGTGACTCTGATTTCAGCTTAAAATTAATGCTAATCCTAAAATGGAATGAGGTTTTAGGACACGCTTAACAGAAATATAGAAAGCTCAGAAGGGTTAACAAACTTTCAAGCAGTATGTCTACCCGTGGAACATCTTACAAATTAGGTGAAGTGGCAGGTCAGTAAATTACTGGGTCACTAAATGGAGCATTCATTCTGAATCTATGATAAGTCATATAGCTGAAGAGAATTTCCAGATTTCATCAGCTGTGTTACAAAATATCTTTAAAAATGTGGAGAACCCAGAGAAATCCTGAACACAAAGGACAGATGTGACTGGAACTGTTCATTGATAATTCAATAAACCATTTTCTGCAGACAAAAATTTAAAAATTTTTACTCTACCATTTAAAGAAAAAAAAAAGATTAAAGCACTTGTACCTGCTGTGTGCCTTCAGTAATTTCCGATGGTTTTAGGAGAAGTGAAAAAGATGCTGTCGTCTGATGAATCATAATTTGAAATTCTGTTCAGATATATATGGTTTAAATGATCTGGAGATTGTTGCATTCTGTTGTTTACATTTTCCACAGCGTTGCAACTTTTTCCAAAAGTGAAATGTGTGTGATTTTGTGTACTTAAATCGATCTGAGCTTTCCCAGTTTCTTTTTTCTTAGTGGTTATATTAGCAATAAACCTACACACTCACATTCTGACTTTAATCGTGTTTCACACCAAATTTACTAAAATGATCAAATCACCAGATTTGTGACAAGTGAGCAGCTGAAAGTAGCTTTAGGAAAGAAACTGTTAATGGCACCATTTTTATAGCAGCCATCTGAGTTTTTGTAAAAGTTAAAAGAGTTAAACCAGTTCATGTAACCGTCTATAAGTCTTAGCTTTGACTAAACTGTATTGAAAATAAAATTTAAGAACCAAATCTTTGGACTGAAACACTGGTCAGTTGTTATGTGTCTGTGAACAGTGTTTGGTATATAGACATGGATGCACTATATCTCGATGCTTCAGTGCTCTTTCTTTGTTATAGTGTTCTGTGTTAATTTGCTTCAATATCCTGTTCTCTAGCCCAGCCCATCCTTTATTGGTGCTCCAGGAACATGTCATTCTGGAGCAGTATCTCCTTCAACTTGGCTGTGCTCATGAACCTCCTCGTAGCCTTCTTCTACCCCCTGGAAGGTGTCCGTGGAGGTCAGTTACTTTCACTCTTCACTTTTTAAATTATAGATTTGTGTGTATGATGCCCGGTAATTGCCACAGTGCACAAGGGCCCATTGTGCTATAATATTTTTAAACACAGATAGAAAAAATATTGTTAATATTCTGCACAGGTAGTGAGTGCATACAAACAGATCCACTAGATCCTAGAAGCAGCTTACAGTCTAATCAACAGTAACAGTCTGGTGTGCTGCAGTCAAAGTGTCTTAGTGAATTTTGCGATAAGTGTATCTCTGTAAGTCAGTCTGAAGCAGTATTACGAGTCCTAAAGTCTTATAACGGGTTTTGGTTGTGTGAGCTTTCTGTTAGCATGTCCCAATTCTCTGCTGCGTATATGCTCATTCATGAGCTGAAGATCATATGCGTGGATACCATGACAGACTTTTAACGTTTGTCCTTTAACACACGAGAACAGCAGATTGCTTGCGCCCTGATTGTGATCTGCATGTGTGTGTATATGCACTGTGGTTAACACAATGAGTGTAACTACTACAACACAGGAAATGGGAGTGAATGACACGAGCATTACTGCTGAGATCAGGGGTGGGGCGGGATGTAGTACAAAATGTGCATTTTCAGAAACCTGGATGGCAAAAAGAAAATTGGGTGCTTAATTAAGTTCTTAATTTATGGTCAGCGATATCACATGACCTTAGCACATTTAGACCTTCCAGGTGAAAAGTCAGCTCAGTGTGTTATTGAAAGTAGTCCTTGACCACCCCAGGGAACCTGTGATCTAAAAAAAAAAAAAAAAAAAAAAGGAACTATCAAAAGTTCAAATTAGCCTGAAAGATTATAAGAAGTTTCCTTCTTTCTATTCGGAGAGAAGGGGAACAATTTCTTTTTCTTTCCCCAAGTTTCCATAATAAGTAAATTAGCAGTCACGCCCATTTTTGACATTAATTACCAGATACGGAAATGGACACCATGATAGCACAGTCTCCTCTGTCCCAGTCTGATAATGGCACAGTGCAATTAAAAAGGGCTCATATGAGTTTGTGTGTGTTGGAGATGAAGATGTCAGAAATTAAAAACTGGTGTTTGCAGGCCTCTGATTGGTAGCAGCTCATAGTTATGAGCCACTATTTACAACAAGCACAATCTCCCAGGGAATGTGGATATTATATGCATAGGGGAAAAGGCCATAACTGGCTCTGCAGCAACAATTAAATACTTTTAGCTCTCCAATTTGAGTCCAAAAATGTTATAGGATGTCATATCTGCTTAAAGCTATCTTATAATCTAAAGTAAACACAAATAACCAAAATCAATCTGAGATCTGGCTGCTGTTGAGGTGATGTGTGAGGCATGTGTGACCCCAGTTTTTATATCCTTTACAAAATACTTTTTTTTAACATTAATTTTTATAGTAACACTCAGTACTTGAGCAGAATAAATGCAGTACAATGCATTATTAGTGTGTAGTATCAAAAGGACTTTACAGAACACTGTATGTTCTGTGCCTGTGGTTTGGGTGTAGCTTCACACCTCTCTAACCAAAGTGCGCTTCACCACCAGTACAGCTGTGATGAGAATATAATCCTAGTTGAAGAGTTGGATCTCGAACTGCAGCGCTGTCATAAATGACTGATTTGTTCTTAATTAGGTTTTGACCCGGACACTCGTCTCACTGTTCCACTGATACTGGTTTAAGTTCCCATATGCATCATTTCTGGTAATTGGGTATGTGATAGTTTGTTTTCCATTCGTACTATTAATATTGTGGCCACCTCATAAAGCCAAAATCTCTGGCAGGAAATGCTGTAATACTGACTGTGGAACTTGAAATACCACTGAAAGCAATTAACCTGCATCAAAGACGCTTACAGCAAGAATTCAAATGGCAGATGTCTTACTTGACAGTTAATAAATATTTGTCCAAGCAGGTGTCTGTTTCAGAAATGTAAATGTAAATGTAAATGTAAAACTGAGCTCTGATTTCCTCATGTGACATGAGTTTTCGGTTCCAAGCTAAAAATGAGTCAACATTTGTTGTCATGACGTTGATGACTGACAGCAGTCATGTTATAGCTAGTCCTTGGTAATTGCTTAATATCTAATCAAGATTGTGATGTTTCTAAGGACATACACTTAAAGTGTTAAAGTCTTTGTATGAATGAGGAAACAAATTATGTTGCACACAGCTGCTTCAGACTCACGAAAGGAGAAGTTGTCACAAAGAAACTCAGTTTGTTGAAGAAAACCTGCCAGGGAGCAGGTTAGATTCAGACTCCATTAATAACTAACAACTAACCCAGAGTTTTATTTAGCACTCTGTCTGAAACAAAAACCCAGCGAGTCCTTCATCTCTCGGTTTCACTAAACCCAGTTTCTGGAGCACACCTCTTCACAATTTTAACCCAAATTTTCCAAATGTTTCCAACTTTCGCAAATGAAACAACCAAAAAAGAGAAGTCGGCATTTTGATACAATCAGTCACCAGTGGTCACCACTTTAAGACAAGAGCAGACTTTCTGACACGCACACCCACGCGCGCACACACACACACACACACACACAAGCACACACACAAGCACATGCACACACGCATATTACCAAAGTTTGGCATGCCATAAAGAAACCCTTAAACCGAAACTACACAACAAATGTTTGGAATAAGGCGTCAGCACTGGAAGCATTTACATTTTTACAAAAACAAAATCAAATCCAACCTCAACCAAAATTTAAGATCTCTGCTCATTCATTTCAATACTGAAACTACAGATGGTGTTATTCATTCCTTAACATCAGTATTTTCTGTGTGCCATCCTTCTTTTAGAGTCGCTGTTGCTGTCGCTGTTTGGATGTAAACATCTTTCGAAGCTGCCGTTGCTTTATTTTTTATTTTTTAGCAAAAGATATCTGAGAAAACATCTCTACACCGATGATACATTCATGCTATATCAGTTTCTGGCGTGAATGCTCTCAGTAGTCAAGCTGTAACAGTGGGTTATATCAACCAGTCTGAAGCATGTATGGCAATATAATGACAAATGCAGTTTAACTCTATTGTGTAAAAAGGAAAGGGGGACTCTAACCAATGCAATCAATAGTATTATTAATTTAAAATGACATTTCCTTTCCTTTTAACCAGTAAGGAACTGAACAAAAACAGTGATAATCGAGCTTCTCTCTGGGATCTACAAATTTTGATGTTCTTTCCCAAATCATCATAATCCCTGATCAATCGGAGTTGTCACAAAGCTTTAATTTCTAAATTTAGGTAGGGAAAAATCTGTCTGGTGTTTGGTCACAAGGTGTAACTTCAAAGATTGAATATTCATTCAAACAGAGATTCTGAGTGATAACAGGAGATTCTTCACAAGCCAAAGGAATACGCAGACCTGAGTGTGTTTTGTGTGAAGTTTCAGTTTTCTTTTTGAATTGCTGTCTCTTATTCCCTTCAGTTTTTCTCAGTTCTGCTTGAGGGCAGTATTTGTGGGTATGTGAAAAGCCTCAGCCATTAAGGCCTCCATTGTTCCAGTGCAAAGAGAAGACACACATTGTTTTTGTATAAACTTTCAATTGTTCTGTCTGGGGTCAAACGGCGAGGTCCCTTTTGTTTGAACTTCCTCGCAGTGGTATAGCACAGACAAAAAAAGAGGTTGTTAGCTCAGCTTTAGAAACTTGATGTGGTTTTCAGTGTTAAAGGTCTTCTGTGAGCTTATAATATCATTCCAGGATACATTCACTGCAAAATTAAGTGTTCCGGGCATGGGTTATGTTGAATGGTGAACACTTGCCGCAACACGGACGCATGCATGCAAACACATCATTTCCTATATTCTTACCAGCTGAGATCCTTAATTTTAATGTTCAAGTCAGCTGCTTGCAAAAAATACCATGTTGTTTTAAGGAAGACAAGTTGGTCAAAAATGGTGTTTACTGCAAGTAAGGCTTGCTATCAGGCAATGTCAAACTTGCAGATTGTATAGGCACCTTAAAAAATGTGGAATCCCCTTAAACATGATTGAAAACCTCATTCAAAATTGTGATGGATGGTTCACTGTAAGCAGTTTGTTTGGAGAGAAACTGTGGTTGGGACCTTTTCCTAGTAGCAAGCAGAAGTGTGTAAGCCTTAGAAATAAACACATTCTGAATAACTCCAGGTTGGATAGTTTGATGTTGAGCAGGTGGTTATTTGTGGGGATCAGAAGAAATTAAACTGGTCACAGGTGCTGCTCTAATATGAGCAGAAATGGATAGTTGAGCTGTAGTGCAGCCGCCTGTCAGCAACACAAGTAATATGTATATGTGAAGTGTAGTGTAAGTAGTATAGCATGAAGGTCAATCTATCTTCTTATAGTTGCAGAGTAAGCAAGTAAGAGAGATGAATGGCCTTAGACAGTAGGTGTGACGTCAAAACTACTGTGTCTGGGTTGGCTGCCAAGTCCGAGTGCCCAGGTTGGCTGTTACAATGCAGTACCTGGGTGCATCTGATACATTTGGCTGGAGCAAAGTGTATTTTTAGCCAAGAGGAGGTTATGTAACAACATGTCATGTGATCGGTTGGAGAGAGACAAGAAAAAGGAGGCCTCAGAAAGGAGAGAATGCAGGGAGACATTGAAAGCATTCTTCTTCCTTACTCAGAGAAAACAGAACCTGATACAAAGGGTTTTTTTTCTTTCTTTTTTTCCCTGCTAACAGAGAAATCAAATTCTGGGGTGATTCAGCCTTTTGCTACATGCTGATCAGAAGCCAATGCATTACAAGCTTATAATACTGCCTGAACTACAATGATTGATGTGATACAAATAAATACATAGGCTAGGAGGAATAGCCTGGATAGGTCCAGGTATTGTATTAATATTCATCAACATTCACAAAAAAATTTAAAGTTGTTTTCAGTTGTTCATCTGATGGCCTCTTTGTGCCATTTCCTACTTGATGACATGTACTTAATGATTCCATAGTTAGTACTAACTTTTGTCTCAAAATGGAAGTTTCCTGAAGCTTATTTATGAATGAATAAATCTGAAAATGGCCTTGCTGAAAAGGGCATGTGTGCTCTTGCTTCACTGCAACCATCAAACAGTTGCTTCCATATAAAAAGATGAACTGATAAAGTTTAGTTATGGTGCACAGATGTGATGGAGTGTGACATGCCTCACTCTTGAGTAACTGGATTATCAATTCACTTGATAAAAAGAACAAGTACTTACAGTAAGTGGCTGTGATAGAAACGATTGAATGTTTCTCATCTCTCCCTAATAAGATCTCTTTCATCTTCAGGCACTCTGGAACCCCATCTGTCTGCCCTGCTATGGATGGCTATGCTGGTTTCTCTGGCTATTGTCATAGTGCTGCCTCAGCCTCATGGTATCAGGGCACTTATTGCCTCCACCATCCTGCGCCTGATCTTCTCTGTGGGCCTTGAGCCCACATTGCTTCTACTAGGGGCTTTTAATGTAAGTGTGCATGAACCTGACATTGAACTTAGTCATACAGGAACAATTTACTTGCAGTGCAGAAACACAGACGCCATTGTATTGCCACAGCTAGCATTCAGACAAGATTTTGCATTCAAGCAATCGCTAATAGAAATGTTACTCACTGAATCTTGAATCCCGTAGATTTGATGCACATCTCTGGGATATTCTACACTAATGACAGTGCAACACGTACACTTTATTTTTAGTAGTCTGAACAATGACTGTTTCCAACTCTTCCTACTTAAATGGAGCCATACTTTTGTTTTTACTTAGAATATGCCTTATACTATTTCTACATCCTGTGTGTTTCTCATTGTACTTCAGTTGTGTAATAAGGTCATCTTCCTGATGAGCTTCGTTGGAAACCGAGGAACCTTTACACGTGGATACAAAGCCATGATTTTGGATGTGGAGTTTCTTTACCACCTTCTCTACTTGATTATCTGCACCATGGGGGTCTTTGTCCATGTCTTCTTTTACAGTCTGCTAGTAAGTGAGCCTGCATTCGCCCAGTTCTTTCTTTCACGTGCAGATACACATCACAAAATCCTTCCTCTTTCCAGCTCTTTGATCTGGTTTACCGAGAAGAAACCCTGCTCAACGTAATAAAGAGTGTCACACGCAATGGTCGCTCAATTGTTCTGACAGCCGTGTTGGCGCTTATCCTCGTCTACCTCTTCTCCATTGTGGGATATATCTTTTTCAAGGACGACTTTATTTTGGCTGTCGACAGGATACCCAACAAAACACTCGGTACGTTGAAATACAGATTTTTTGCCATTTCCTTGCTGGAACCAAAATGCATTTCATGCCCTCCCTTACCCAGGTACTCAAAAACATGGGATGTTTGTCCTCATGCATGCTGAATGTCTTTTTTTTTTAAAAAAAACCTTGCTTTTAGAATCTGGCTACATAATCACGTGTTAAGTTTGTCACCATAAATATGCATTGTATAAAAATAAATTTTTGACTCACAAATGTGCAACTTGTATTTCTTTTGTTCTCAACTGAACAGAACATGGAGCCAGTATGGTGGGAGAGTTCTTTTCTGGTGGAGTGTGTCAGAAAGAAAATGGAGAAAACTGCTCAGCAGAGGCCATGATGGATGGTAGGTTGACAAAAGTGAAAGGTAAATGAGAACGCATGCACATGGGGTGGAGGCTGGGGTTGAAGGTTTCTTTTAAGTCTGAATCCTTGTGCGTGTTCATGCATCTTTTGAATGTTTCCACGTGGCTACGCGTGTTTGTGTGAAGGTCTTTATGTTCTTACACATTTTTTGACTCACCCAGAAGAGAATCATCCAGCTGAGCTACAAATCTAGGCGACTGGGTGGTCATGGGATTAAAACTGGCTGGGCCAACTGGGGGCTTTTGGGGAGCTGGGTCAGACACCAGGGGTTTAGGCTCTTTGTGGTCTCACAGTACCAAGCCGAACACTTGATGTAGGGGCCCATAGTTGAAAGGTCAGAGATTAGAGCAGGTCGATGGGTCCACCCAATGATGGTGCCGAGACCCTCTAACTGCAAACAGTGAGTTTTTGCAAACCAGCTGACCTTGCTGGGGAAAGCCACCGTTCAAAGGTGAACACATAGCACCTTTAAAATTGATCGGCCAACCATGTCGAATCCTCAAACTGCCTGGAGCTTGACCTTGTCTAAGCTTCCCTATCCATCATCGTCAGGCTAATTAAGGTGGTCTAGTGACTAATTTTTGTGTGGGAAGTTAGAGAGTTCTCAGTAATATTCTCCCAGTTTATTTTGGAAATATATCAGATCTCATTTCATCTTTATGTCGTGTAACTGACATCCTGGTAGCCTCTCATTTTTGTAAATTCACATATAAAGTTCCTGCTGATGAATAATAGAAATGCAGACAAAACCTAAAAGGATCCTACAGTAACATTTTACTGTCTTTGTAGCTTCCCTTGTTATCCAGCCATCAGCAGTGGTGATTGAGGACAAGGAGCGGACGTGTGATTCCTTACTCATGTGCATTGTCACAGTATTGAGTCACGGCCTCAGGAGTGGGGGAGGTGTTGGGGACGTCCTGCGGAAACCATCCAAAGAGGTATAAAGAACAGGAACACAGCAATGAAGAAAGTTCACACCCAAGTTTGAGGGTGTAAAGAAGAGTCATAAAATAACCAAAATATTTTTCCTTTTTTGCCTTTTAAAGTCTGTCAACACAGATCAGACATCCCCCTACCATGCATGCAAAGTCTAACTTGAGTAAAATTAAATTCAGAAACTTCAAAAGGGCATTTATTGTTGTAATGAGAATGAGAGAATTGAATTTTCTCCAGCTTCAAAAAATGCATGCCATAGTAGACCCAATAAGCAAAAATGGGCCTGCTGTCTAGCTTAATGCTGGATGAGGCAGCAAGAGCAGTGGACGCTACAGTATGTCTGAAAGTCTGTGACTGAAAGATGTCCTTTACAATGGGGATGTATTCAGTGGTCCAAACATACCAGTTTGTACACTACCACACATGTTACAACTGCAACTGGACCCACAAGGTGGCACGAAGGCATGAATCATTCAGACTTCTATAAAATTTTCATAGCTTATCATTCATATGAATTCTGTGAAAAATGTGAATGTGTATGTGAAAAGTTCATACTGATGTAAGTGCGGGTCAGGTTTGTGAGTTCACAAATCCAATTTAAAAAAAACTAGGAATGTTGTGTCTGGCAGTCTTTTTTTTTCATATTGTAAAATGAACAATTTTACTTTTTCAAGCTGATATGCCTCTAAGTATTGGGAAGGATAACACAGTTTTGTTGAAAAAATTATCAGAAACAAGCTGTTCACAGCAGATATTTTATACGCTTTCAAACAATCCGGGTTTTTCAGTATGACAGGTCAGGGTTTATAAATGTATTAGTTTGCAAACCTGTTCACCTTCATCTGATTTAGTGATTAATGCTAGTGATTTAATGATTTAGTAAGATGGAGATATTTTTTTTACTCTCTGCACCTCACTGAATATCGAAAGTGAAAAATGCTCCCACTGGTTGACATTAGCATGTTAGCTTACATTACCTGTTCTCACTCCCCACCCAACCCCAAACCCCCTACCCGGCTTCGACAGGAACCCCTGTTTGCAGCCAGAGTTATCTACGACCTGCTCTTCTTCTTCATGGTCATCATTATTGTCCTCAACCTCATCTTTGGTGTCATCATTGATACATTTGCTGACCTGAGAAGTGAGAAGCAGAAGAAAGAGGAAATCCTGAAGACAACATGTTTTATTTGCGGTGAGAAAAGAAGCAAAGTCAATTTAAAAAGCATTAAGACTGCTGTGCTGCTGTGGTCACATTTTTGTGCTTTCACTGGCAACAGCCATGGCCAAATTTAATTTGTGCTCAAGGTTAGTTTCTCTCATTCTCATGAACATGATGTCCCTTTATTAATGCCTGAGGTATTTATAAATTTTGCACAAATGTTCTCACAGTCTTAAGTACAAACTGATTAGATTTGAGTGGTAAAAGGTCACCGACTTCACATCTGTCTTGTTCTTGTGAATGTCCACGTCAGCTTCGAACACGTGGTTGCCTGGACACAAAGCCGATTCCTTGCACTCAAAGTTAAAAGCTCAACTCGACAGTCTTTGCTTCCTGTTTTGGATCTGATTTTATTCATAAAGGTCTGACCAAGGTGTTTATTTTTTGTCTGCTCTCTTATATTCAAAAGGTCAAAATTCAAGTCTATGCAGACATGGATGGAAATAGAAACTTGATTGGTTGGAGGAGGCATACAACAGCTAGGTGGTAATTCTAGTCTTACTTTTAGAGGCATTCTGCCTACTCAGCAAACTCTGTAATTTGTCAGCATTATGGGAATATGACTCATGACCTTTGACACATCTTTTCCTGTCTTTTTAACCCCCATTTCTACATACAAGTAGTGCTACATTCTTCGAGTTTAAAAAAGCGGAAATGCCTTTTAGTTCCATTCGAGCTGAAACTGCAGCTGATACTTGACGAGTTTCATTACAGGCGGGTGCGAATGCCGAGATTCACCGATGATGATGAAATTAAGGGAAATCAAACAAGTGGTCTGCGCTCAGCTCTTACATGAGCATGCGACTGCTGTGATGCAGCTTCACACTAGGTCTCTTTTCAAATGGGGGCTTTTTTTTTTCTTCTTTTTTTTTTCTTCTGGGTAAACAACCAAACGCCTCCTCTTCCCAGAATGAATGGTTAGTCATGGCAGGTGCTGATGTGGAGGAGGAGTGTTTCTTCCTGTTACCATATGGGTCTTGACCATGTTAGACAGTACACATGCTCAGACACTGGCCTCATTTGTCACTGCACAGACACTTTTTTTGGGATTTCATCTGAATAATCAGTAGTCACTTCTAACTGTGCTTGTTCCTTTGTTTTGTCTGGCCATTCCCTCATACCCCCATTTCCTTTTCCTTTTTTTCCCCTTTTTTATTTTTTAATCATCCTCATTTACCTCACAAGACTGATGATGCAATCTTGCAACCAAAAGTGTATTTTTTTCACTTTTCCTAAGAAATAAAGAGGAAAGATTTGTGTGTGTGTGTGTGTGTGTGAAAGAGAGAGAGAGAAATTGTATCTTTTTTTTCTTTTTTTCCTTTTTTTTAGGTTTGGAAAGAGATAAATTTGACAACAAGACAGTCACCTTTGAAGAGCACATCAAAGTTGAGCACAACATGTGGCACTACTTGTTCTTCATTGTACTGGTGAAGGTCAAGGACTCAACAGAGTATACTGGCCCAGAAAGCTATGTGGCTGAAATGATCCGGGTAAGGATGCTGTCATCACATGCACATACACTAGATCTTACTGGAAATGGATAAGTATTAGTATAGCTGCAGGTCTTTCAGGTCTAAAACATCTTGAATTCAGTTGCCTCAAACAAGGCCCAAAAGAGGGTCTTTAATTAGAAAAGTTGTGAATATTTTCCTTCCTTGTTATAGACATTCATTTAAACATTATTAACAGTAGTTTTATAAGGTAGCGGGCAAGTGCCAATTCTCAAGAAATGTGAATTAATTTTCAATAGTGCATCTTTCTATTTGTTTTCTGCAACATGAATTGATGAACTGAGCTGCCAAGTACTTACATTACTAACAAATTCATGTGTTTGATCATGAAATTATTATATTATTTATTTTTTAATCCTTTAAATTGTCAGACACTTTAGAAATTCTGTAATAGACTTGTTTGCATTTGCTGCCTTCCTTTTAAAATGGACCCCCCCACCCCCAATCTTCTTCACTGCTACAGGTGTGCCTCAAAGACTACGTTAACAAAAAGTACGGCGCAGCACTGTATCTGCTACCGCTGTGGTCTTAACTGAGGTTAACCTTGACTCCTGAAGAACACTGTAGGCGTTTCGCCTAGGTGTTAAGGTTTATATGGGTTTGGACAGAAGTGATTACTGCAGTCTTTTTTGCTTCCTGCACAGTGAGAGGCAGTAATATTTATATTTTACCTCGTGTGCTCTAGTGTACCAGCACTGCTTTTATGTAATCCCTTCCTCTGTGACCCTGAAGCCTTCCAAAGCATTATCACATCAGTCATTTTTATGAATGGACAGTTAACATTCAGACACAGTCTGCCTTTGGCATAAAAGGTCTTTATCCTCCGAAGCCGGCATGAATTGTTTTAATCATTAAACACACATGCGCACACCCTTTATATCACCGCATGACACTTTAGCATGCAAACACGTAGAAACACTGAGAATTATTTCTTCTATTTTTGCATATCCTGATATACTGCATATTTCTATGTACTTTATAGAAAGTATATCAGTTATTAATTCCAACTAAGGCTTTATCATAAAATGTTAAGTGATTGTGTTTGTACCAAACAGAGGAACACATCAGATACGTGCGAAACCAGTTGAGCAAGTGATTCAACTGGATATCTGTAGCCAAAAAAGGAAAAAAATAAAAAGCTTGAAAATTGATTGTTTTAAATTTTTGCATCATACCTGTAGTCTGTGAGCAATTAGAAAGCATTTTAACTGCCACAGGAAAGCCCCTGCTTCTGAAGTGGTTACTCCCCTGACGCACTTGTGCTGCTGTCAGTTTTTGACCCAGTTTCTCATTCGATGCCATTTAGCCCACTTTCCTGCCTTTTGCCTTGTGCTACTCTTAGTCTTGTGAGGAACCACCTGATTTGGGATTAGCTCCCCGTCCTCACTCCCATTAGTCTTGTACCCCCGCTGAGCCAAAATGAGCTCGTCAGGGGTGCATTGTGACTGCTTAAGAGTTTAAGCCGAAACAGAAGAAGTCGCACATTATGTGAAAGGCGCCAGTGAGCCCAGTCAACCTTTGACATTAACTCTCAGCGAGTGTCCTCATGTCTTGTTACGAGTTCATCATTCACAGAGGTCTCATAAAACACATTTAATCATTCACGGAGGTTAAGCTGAGTCATATTATATGGAGAGTTATCATTTTATCAGCTGCTGAAATGGAATTCTTTTTTTTGCTTTGTTTTGTTTTTTCGTGGGATTATTTATTATTTAAGTAGCTAGAATAAACTGCATGAAAAAGTAAGACATCAATTTAATTAAAAATTTATCAAGTGTAAAACCTTCGCAGTACTCTTCCTATGTACCATAATAATGTAGAGTGCAATAGTCCCAATGCAGAATAATTAAATTCATACATACAATTTATGTATATATAATAGTTTATGCACTATCTTTACTGCTTTTGTGTTTATATAGAGATATACAGTAGATCTAATTAAATGTTTGCAACTAACTTAATCTGTGCCGTTTGTATTAGTGGTTCATGATCTTTCTCCAATTTTTAGTTACATGCTGTGTTAAACTTTATTTGAATGCACAAAAGTATTTAGGAATATTATGGATCATAGTAGTAATAATAATAATAATAATAATAGGAATAATTTGTGCCAAAGTAAGACAAAATAAATCCTTTCAAATGAGTTATAAATGAAGTATTTTGTTATTAATTATATAGTTGTTAGACCTTTAATTTTATTACAGACACATCCCTTTATATTCTACCAGTGATTTGATTAGCAAATGGAATATATACAGGCTCTTTTGTTTCTATCGGAACAGGATCTCTCCCACTGTGTTTCGATCTTTTTGATGCTGCGCTAACGTGGAAGAAGCAGCGGGACAGAAGGGGGTGTAGAAGTCAGACTACTCTGACAATGACTGGGACTGACGTCAATAGTGGAGGGCTCTGGGTGAAATGTCACATATAAGGTGTAAAAAAGATGATGCGCAGTTTGCACCCATTGCACTACTTCTAATTATGTCCAGCACTTTAAAAAAAAATGACGCCCCTGCTCTACATGAAGATTTTCAATCATCCGCTGCTGTAAACTTTCAAAACTGGGAAACAAAACAGTACAGGGGAAAAAAAAAACGTAACTGTCTCTGGCTGCGGCTGTTTAAATGTGCAATATTTTTTTTTAATATTTATTTGCATATTTGTGAAGTGAGTGGGTCGTCCGCTCATCAGGTGGCTTGTGGCATGACTGTGACGTTTTCTGTTGCTGTTTTAACCACACAGCATCCTGTTTCTGTCATGGCCCGTGCGGTTTTAATAATGAAAAATGCACTTCCGTCATTTCCAGTGAACCAACACGTTGTAGACTCTTAAGTCATGCCTGCACTTCACAGTTTACTGGAAGTGCTTTCATATGTAAACACTGGGGATGGAAAGAAGGCTAGGCCGTTAGTGATAAAGTCGTCAAACAAGCACACGTGTGCCTGCAGCCTGCGGGTAGAATCCAAAAAAGGGGAAATGACCTCTGTCATGTTTGCTTGCTTGCTTATTTATTTGTTGAGCAAAAAAAAA
The DNA here is from genome assembly GCA_024447675.2 of Pterophyllum scalare. Lineage (NCBI taxonomy): Eukaryota > Metazoa > Chordata > Actinopteri > Cichliformes > Cichlidae > Pterophyllum > Pterophyllum scalare. Next base: position 196,374 of record JAMQGT020014311.1, read on the forward strand.
AAACCGCTGAGTGTGGGAACAAAGATTATTTCAAAAACATGTCTGTGATTGTTATCTCTAAATCACAGTCTTTTTCTTAGAAAAACTGGAGCAGTGCAATAATATTAAAAATGACACATTTGTACCAAATGTGCCAAATATTGCAGTCGCTGTGTTCAGATATAGCAATGTATGCTGGAGTGCGAGGAGGCAGGTAAACTAGTAAACACAGCCTCTGTCTCTTTGCATTCAGGAAGTGGAACTTGCTCACAGCCGTCCTCTCCTCCTTTCAGAATGAGTGTGCGCTGCTCATTATTTTAGTGTTGCGTGATTCCCCTTGGGCTACCGTCTGACCTAAGACTTGTTTGTGGTGTGCACGGCCACCTAACTTGTTTCTACGTCTCCAAATCGACCACTGAAACGTGGGGACTTTTTCAGGCCGGTTCTTTGGCACTGCACTATTTCTAGCCACTGACCTCAGTGTCTGCACGCAGCACACTCCCTTTTCATTCATGCGGCATTAGGGCAGATGGTTGTGCTGATCTAAGGCACATGACAACGGTATGGAAGTGTGTTGGTTAGGAATTTAACATAAATGTATTTACATGACTTTGAGCTATTTGGGAGAACACACAACTGTGGCTGTGACTGCTGCCCCCTCTGCATGCTCCTTTGTATAAATAACATTATACTATACAATATTTTTTACATTATTAAATCTTAGTTTCCATTATTTGATTTTTTTTTCTGTCAGTTTCTGTTAAAGTTCTTACAGTTTTATGTCCTGGCTGTTTTGGCAAGAAATATTTTTTTAATTTTTGCTGTTGCTTAAAAAAGAAATCCCCCACATAAAAGTACAGAAAATGGAATTGAAGTATTTTTTGTCTTTATTGTTTAAAAATTCCAACAACAAACATAACAGCATTATAAGCACCTCAGCCTTCAGTTTCTTGCATCTACTGGAAGTTAAAAGCTCCTTCGGGTTTTTAGTTTCTTTACGATGTTTACCACAATGATGCAAAAACTGTGATAAATCATACACATCAAATGTTGCCATCTCTTGTTCACTGCTGCTGGTGGGAGCCTTAAGACTGATACTCTATAAAAACCTTTTCAGTAAGCACAATTGCGCCAGAAAGTATTTCAAAATACTGACAAGAACATTGGAGATCTCTGTGTTTATCTGTATATATGATGTGACTTGGAGTCACATGAGGAAATTTCTGTACGCTTGCCAGTTTGATCATGTTTGTTTTTTAAGACTAGGCGTGACTGAAGCAGATCAACAAACAAGTGAACTGTCTTGTGTAAGTGGTTTCACAAATGCCTGCATATCCCATGTGAATCTAATATGGAAAGTCCCGTTCTGATTAGTGCGATTCCGCTTTTAGAGTCAGCTTCAAATCACTGCACACAAGCCAGGGACTAAAGTGGGTGTTAGATGGAAAATAAGTCCAAATTAAATATGGCCTAATGTCATTTACGCTTGTTTGATGAGTTAAATTTAGAATGAGAAGTGAAAACTTTCTCAAAAAATTGCAAAGCTTCCAGCAGTTTGAAGGCAGTCACAGGGAACATGATAAATACATTTCATTGTGTTTTCATGCCCCCTAACCAATCAAATTTCTGTTTACCAGGAGCACAACTTGGACTGGTTTCCAAGAATGAGGGCCATGTCTTTGGTCAGCAGCGATGCAGACGGGGAACAAAATGAGATCAGAAACCTGCAGGAGAAACTGGAGTCCACCATGAAACTGGTGTCCAACCTCTCAGGCCAGCTGACTGAGCTCAAAGAGCAGGTTGGTTTGAACTAAAGCGCATTAAAGACCGAGAGTTTGCCTTTGATGTCTGACACTTTGTCAGGGGGGAAAACATGAAGCGTTAGAGGTTTTTTTTGAAAAATGTTCAGCTGACATTTCTTCAGTTTTGTTTGTTTGTTTGCTCCTCGTTGCCCTTTAGATGCAGAGCTTTCTAAATGCAAAAGGTGGTGAGTCATAGTTCACAACATAGCTCATGAGGTTCTCAATCTGATTTCATTTTCATCACTGAGCAACAGCCACATGTTGTTTCTCTGGATCAACTAAGCGGAGACCATTTTTCCTCTTTTCTAATTATCTATCTTAATTATAAACTCTCCAAATGGCATAGTGTTTAATAAACTTCAAAACAATACATTACTGTTGCATTCAGTAGACATACTCGTAGTTGTGCAAGAATACATTCTGCTGGTATTGCATATCAAGGCAAATAAGACGATTGTTGCACAATTTGCTGCAATCTGCTGTTTCTAGTAAACAGAATTGTAAAAACCCTTTTACCTTCGAAATGAGAACTATCTGTGAGGAAGTGAATGTTTCAGACATTTTGACCCAGACGGGGAAATGGTTATTGTGCCTCTGAGAGCTGTGATGGGCACACAAACATTAGTCACATCTCACTGCAACGTACAACATTCGTTTGGCCTGCTTTGATTTCTTTTCCTTCACTTGATGAATTTAAATGTCTTACTTTCTCAGGAGCAAACCGGCATTTATTCACAGGAGAGCAAAAACTTTCCATAATTAGAATAGAATACAATAGAATGGCTTTATTGTCATTATACAGCATGTACAATGAGATTGGAGTCCACCAGGGAATTATAGTGCAAAAGGGACAGCATGCTATTACTGTCTGACTTTAAATGATATTTTTCTCTAACACAGCACTCTGCGCAGAATTATTTCTCCTGGAACACTCATTACAGGACCACTTTGTCTTCTCACTTTTAATATTGTTGTGTTTCAGTGCTGAGGTGCAAATCACCACTTTGTGTCAATTAAAGTAAATTCTTCGCAGAAAACCCTCTCTTGTTCCTGCTTGTATAAAGGTCAGCACCTGCATTATGACTCATGTACTTCGCTTGATCTCTGAAATTTCTCTTGACTGGGTTTCAAGATTAGTAGTTTGTATTCGGCTGCTTTCGTCAGAAGACGCAGCAAAGTGGATGACAAGGCTGGCAGGATTGTGTTTCAGTTGAGCAGCATGCAGAGTTTGCTGCTGCATTTTGTCAGTTTCTGTAAGGTGCCGTGAAAGACCAAATCGATTAAGATCAGAGAAGCTGGAATGATTTTTACAAAAACGAGTCCTGTCTGTTGTTCTCAGATGACAGAGCAGAGGAAGCAGAAGCAGCGGATCGGCCTTTTGGGACACCCTCAGCACATGAACGTCAACCCCCAGCAGCCTGCGTAAGGTCGAGCAACACGGCCCCGGAGCATCTCAGCACTGGCTTCATGCCGGGATGGAGCGTGCACTCCTCACACCAAGGTTGCACAAAATGTATACTGCACTGAGTGTAACTTATAACGGTAGGGAAACACTGTAACATAGGTAGTCATAAGGCGATGTGTAGCTCTACCCCACCACGCATGTGTTACTCTAGAACGTAACACTCACCCACCTCATTCTGTTCAGGCCTGTCAGAATTGGTGCCAAATGTTTCGTAGGTAGAAGTAATTTGGATTTCTCAACACAGGGCCTTCACTGGTTGAACTTGAAACATGAAAAAGCTGACTAGAAAGGAGGGCATAGTCCCATTTGTTGTTCTTTTTTTTTTATTGTATTGTTTTATATTTATATTTCTAGCCTAATGAGCAGTATTACACGTCTTATTTTTGTATGTTGTGCAATATATTAACTTAATATGCAACCTCATTGGTGTGTGGATTGAATTTCCATCAGTTATGTCTTACTTAAAAGCACGACCCAATGTTTTGTCTCTGGATAAAATAGGGCGCTGTTGGTTGTCTGTACTTACACACAAATAGAGATAATATTTAATAAGCTGGCCTTCTCAGTTTTACTCTTTTATTTCTTGAAAATGTGCATACTTCTTGAGGGGCAACTGCACTCAATATAGATAGCATATTGTTTGAGAGCAATATATACAGATAGTTTACTTTCACCTGTGTAAATCCAACAGCGTCATATCTCAGTGCTAACTAATTTTATGATATATTTGCTTTCTTATTTAACTGGGTTGTAAAGGACATTTAGTGCCACTCATGCTAATCTTGGCTCAGGAGTTGTCATTTTTACAATAATAAATGTCATGATTATAATTTCTCCAGTTTTTGCAGCAGACTTCTTCCATTTGTGCCTGTTTTTGGTTCTCGAGTTAAGTCTGAGACGTGTTTGCTGCTTGTGCTGAGTCACTTTTATTTTTACCAAAACACATTAGTTGCTACTGTTAGACTTATCTCCTTTTTGGACTATTGTGTGTACATAAAATTTGTTGCTTACCTTTGCTTTTGTATAGAAAATGGACATGGAGGGGAAAAAAACTGTTACTCATGAATATTACATTAAAAAAATTAGGCACTGTCAATTTGTATACTGGAGTAGAATTATTTATTAAAATTGATGTAATTATCCTTTACTTCCTTTGCTGTTTTTGATCATTTTTGATGTGACATGACAAGAATAATCTAAGACATTATATTGTTTTCTTTTAAAAACGTACACCACTGTACATTACCACACTTGAGTCCTTTCTTTTAATAAGGGCTTTTTTACCATTTTCGTTTTTGTAACCACAGGCCTATAACACACTCGAATTTATGAATTTGTCTTTATTGGTGCATATAGATTAATATTGCAATTGCAAATAGCACTCCTTGGCAATAAGCTCTGCGTTCCACATATGTTAACGCAGAAATTTCAGTTTAAAAAAAATTAAACTGGGCCCACATCGTGGATTATTCTTTTGGCTTTCAGAGAAGATGTCTCTCTTGACTAGAAACCAGGCATGTCTGAGTAGAATATATATCCTCATTAATCAGGGACTTTCCTGAAAGATTCTCTGAGAGCAAAGTAGATGTTCACCAAGCTCTTGGTGTGTGTGTGACTCTCCAGGTTCAACCACATGTTCAATCAGTCGGTGTCTCGATATTTAGAGGTACTTGATTTTTTTTTTAATGAAATGTCAGTGCATCTGAACCTTTCATTACTTCCACTTCCTTAAAAAATATACCATTATCTATATTTTTTTCTCCAAACTCTTACATTTATACCTCTGAGCAATGTGAGCATTCTTGCTTAAACATTTCATCAGATAAACTGAGGTCATAAAAAAAAATCATGCTTCATTATGTAGATTGTTGCATAAGCATAGTGGTAGGTTCAAACCAACTGTATCTTTAAATGTGGATTGTAAGGTTGCAGCGGGGCTACAATGAAGGCTTCTTAAACAAAGGTGTGAACTTAATGCTATTCGGACAAAGGAAACATGCAGCTGGAAAGGCTTGTGTATGTGTTATTGGTTTAATAAATATTATGAACTAATGGGAGTATGCTACATTCCGGGCCCACAAACAATTCAGGGTATTCTGATATTCACATCTGTTAATATTATTTTAAAACTACATAGCTGAGCACCTACGTGCGTGAAATGATGAGTAACGTGGACACTGTTGATTCTCCATAGCACAAAGTAAAAACAGAGAGATGGGCTACAACCCCCCCCCCCCCCCGGTGAAGTCTTATCGGAATTTGGAACAAGTCTTATCAATGACCCCTTCCCGTCCCCTCCTCTCCGTTGTTTTGAAGCCATTTCTATATTTAGTCTGTCTGCTTCGGGACGTCGGCGGGTGGAACCGATCGACCAGTCGGGCTTTCTCGGTCGTCTGCGCGCTTGACGTCACCGGCAGAGATCCGCTCCTCGGCTCTTTCCCGGCCATGAGGAGCTCAACGTGACAGCCCGCTGGGTACAAGCAGGTCTAATGAGTATCAGCAGAGCGGCGCGGGGTATGCAGAAAGCAAAACAAAACGCTCCGCTACGGCGGCTGTGTCATCCTGCCGCAGGTGCACGTGCCGCACAGCAAACGGGTACACAAATTTCACGGTGTTCACGCCGCACCGAGCGCGTGACACTCGGCAGGCGGAGAGTAGAAACGGTGGTCCCGCCGGCCGCAATGAAACGTTGCACGCTGATAGAGACCCCGCGGATAGGTATTGTGTGACTTATTGTAGTTTGTAATAAACCTGATACATGCAAGCTGGGGTGAGAAAATAATTTAGAAAACTATTCAAGTCCTCTTTTGTAGGAAGGTTTACAGTTGTAAACAAGTGTTGCAACTTGATGAAAAAATGCCTCTACGGTGTGCTGTCACAGTTTTGATTTCTGCATTTAGGCAGCATAATAGTTAATGTCTAATACGCTTTAAAAAGTTTTATTTCCGCCGTCACAACGTCGAGGCTATATGCTGTTATCGCTACAGTGTAGCCTAATATAAAGCCATATTTGTAGTTAGAAAAAAATAAAGAGTTCCCCTCTTCCTAACTGTCCAGGGGAAATCTGTTGCTCTACTTTCTGCCTCTGTAAACACGACTCAGTCCCAAGAGCCGGAGCATGGTGGTACACGGGACTCGGCCCCGGTGGAGGAGTACTACAGAAATGGGTGTACTCCAGCAGCAGGGAGAGGGGGCGGGGTGGTGGGGAGGTGAGGAGTTGAAAGCACCGTCCAACACGTGAGGCTCATGTGACGGAGTGGAGTCTGTGTCTGTAGCTGAGAGACGTGCCTGCAGTCACAGGGTTTATTTAACACGTAGTCAGAAATCCACCCAGCTCTCACACATTGCGCCGGGCGTGGAGCCTCCCTATACTTACTACTGAGTCCCCGGACCTCAGGGCGACAAAACTCCAGCTGCGCTCGACTGCAACTCACAACGGGGAAGCGCACACACACTGGATAAGAGGAAATATTTTTTTTTCTCTCCATTTCTTTTATTTCGGGAAGATTTTTTGTTTTTCCCATTTTGAAGTGCGGCTGCTTGGACACATTTTGGAGCTTTTGATTTAATCGACATGGAGAGGATTACCAGCGCGCAACCACCTCCCTGTATGCCAAAACACCCCTCACTGGATATAGCTGACATGCACGGGTAAACGGAACATTTCTATTATATTTTATCTTCTTCTGCACTTTAGATCGAAGCTCTATAAAAACAACTAATTTTATCTTCTCTCCAAAAGAATGGACTTTCCCATTTATGTGTACAAACCCAGGAGGGGCATGAAGCGAGGGGATGAAAGCAAGGTAAATTCTAGTTTAACTCGTGTAATATTTCTACATTTACCGAGTTAAGTTTGAACAGAATTTTCACTGTCAGCCTTTTAACCCTCTCCAGGAGACCTACAAGTTGCCTCACCGACTGATCGAAAAGAAGCGACGTGACAGAATAAACGAATGCATTGCCCAGTTGAAAGATTTATTGCCAGAACATCTTAAGCTTACAGTGAGTATTATTTCTGCGTATGGCAGGTTTAGGAACAGCCAGGGAATCTGAGACGCCACATGGTTGTGCTGAACAGTTTATATGCGCCAGACTTTGGAGTCAGTTTTGAAGCCTTTAAAAAAAAAAAAAAAGTACACACACACACACACACACATATATATATATAGATATATATAGATATAGATATAGATATAATCTTAAAGGAGAGGAGCTAACCAAAAAAAAAACTCTTTTTTGTTTTAATTTTGCAATCATGCTTTTTTTAAATATCTGTTTAAATTTTTTTTTGTATTTAAATTTGATACTGAAAGTTTTGTACGTGTGTGCATGGATTGCATGACTTCCCGGGTTGTTCCAGACTTGTCCTCTTGCTCAGCTGCAGAATGTGTTACATAAGAAAGATCAACATGCTTATTGAAGGTCTTCCTGTTTTAGACGCTGGGTCATTTGGAGAAAGCTGTGGTGCTGGAACTCACTCTCAAGCATGTGAAAGCCCTGAGTACCCTCCTGGAGCAGCAGCAGCAGAAAATTATCGCTCTACAGAAGGACCTGCAGCTTGGTAAGTTTGATTTTTTTTTTTTTTTTTTTTTAAACAGACCGTGAATTGGAAGTGGTGTAGAAGCAGCAGTGGACCTGGCACTATGCAATCTGTTGTGTTTAAGATAAAAGTTTGCTGTAAAGATTATTTAAACTTAGATTTTTTTTGAATCTCCCAGGTGATCATGGAGGTGACAGCGCAGAGAGCAGTGAAGAGATGTTCCGCTCTGGCTTTCACTTGTGCGCCAAAGAGGTCCTCCACTATCTGGCCAGCCAAGAAAGCAGCAGGGACTTGACTCCTTCACATGTAATCACTCACATCCAAAAGGTAGCAGCAGAAGTCCTGCAGGATCAAAGCAGCCTACGGCCGGATGAGGAAGTTGGCTCTTCTGAGAAAGTGAAGAAACCTTCCGGACAGCCACAGAGGGGCTCTGAAGGGCCTGCTAAGAACTGTGTCCCAGTCATTCAAAGGACTTACCCTCATGGGACAGGGGAGCAGAGTGGCAGTGACACAGACACTGACAGCGGTTACGGGGGAGAACATGACAAGCGGGATCCCAAAGCCCAGTGGTCAGAAAACCACACAAATGAGGGGGAGCTCAAGCGTCCTGCATCCGAGCGGATGGCCGGTGCCATCAAACAGGAGGGTGACGAGCCTCGGGCCAAGAAGCTGAGATCGGACTCCCCGGAGGATGAGATTCTCTCCGGTCCTAGTAGTTACATGAACTTCTCCCCGAACCAGCCCCCGTTTTGCCTCCCCTTCTACCTCATCCCCCCTGCAGCTGCGGCGGCAGCAGCATATCTGCCCATGCTGGAGAAATGCTGGTACCCTGGAAGCATGCCTGTTATGTACCCAGGCATGAGTGGTTCTGCAGCAGGCCTACCCCCAGAGCCACTGCCCTCATCTCTGATGATGTCCCCGAGGGCAGGATCTCCAGTACCCCACCAAACTCGCATGGACTCCCCCACTCTTCACAAAGCTTTAAAGCAGGTTGCTCCTTTGAACCTGGAAACCAGAGACTGAGCAGATGTGTCAGAATCGTATCCTCTGAATGTCGAATGGGATAAACAAACACAAAAGCACTGGTATCCCTTTAAACAGCGGCTGTAATTTGGGCTGTTAAACCCCAAAACGGCCACCTCTATCTATCATGAGCTCCTGAACTGAAATGAGACTTTTGTGAGGAACCTGGAGTGGCTATAAGAAGGCTCATGTTAAGACTTGTTGCATGGCTCTGAAATACTGAGTTTCAATACGGTCAGTTCAAAGCGTGCACAAGAGAGTGTGCAGGTGTTTTTCTACAATATTTGTCATCTCAGCACTTACTGTTGAATGTCAAAGGTTAACTTAGAATGTAAGACATAGATTAGCCCTGCCACGCACACCCCTTGGAAAACATTTTGGACCTACTTTGTTGCACACACACGCACGCCAGTCTGTAATGAATGTAAAGATTGAACAAAAGCTCCCTCGTAGATGCTGCTTGAGTGACTTTTATGGACGATCCACTTTCAGTGTTTGTTGCTCCTGTAACTGCAACAAAGTATCTTTGTAGACCTACCAAAAAAATGGATATATCGCTCCTTTCACCCTTTCAGTTATGTCACAGCTGAACGAATGCAAAGAGTTTAAGTTCTAAGAATTCAGGGCGTCGTCACTGTACGAGGTGTGTCACTCGTGTCTGTCAATGAGTGATGTGGCCATACATGCTTTTATGGTTTAATTTGTTACTCATGACTGTTTTTGCATTTTAGGTGGAGTTCCTGTGAAGTAATGTCTTGTAATTATTTCTTTGCTCATGCTACTCGTACATCTCTATTTTTGATACGTGACCCACTGAGTGTATTTTATAGAGAAAGGTTGCGGGAGTGATTTGCTGTACGCTGGAAGAACTTGTACAGTATACATATAGCATCGACCTGATCTGCGTATTGCCCACTGTTCTTAGCTCATGCTGTTGCCTTTACTCGTTTAACAGACACAACAGTGGCAGGTGTTTCGAACCCATTTGCTTTAAATGTGTCTGTGGCAAAGAGAGTGAATGTAAAATTCAAACAAAAATAATAGTTTTGTATAGAAAGAGGTACTTGGGATTTTTATTTTGAAATGTAACGCAAAGGATGTACATATTTTGTATATAAAGTATTATTGATATATATTAAAGTATTAATAAAGCTTTTTTTTTCCCCCTCCTGTGGAATTTGTGTTCGACTGCCTGTTGGCTTAAACGTGTTGTAGCCAGCCACCCTGACAGCTTCTCATAACAAGGCATACTTACATAACACTTACATAACCCGTAAAGCAGCACAGTCTCTGGAAATCAATAGCATGTCTTAGACTACTGTAAAGGCTGTACACAGTTTAATTTCAAAAGGATATCTGCGGAATGTTGCAAAAGGAGTTATTAAAATTTCTTTAAGTGTATCTTACAGGCAATTAATAGCAACAGTGGAAAGGAAGAGCTTTCTTGCTCTACAGTCACTGTAATCCACTAGTATGACTTTCCGTAGTGTGGCTTTAAAACCTAGAGATAGCAATTCACAAAAACGAAGGGCATGAAATTCAGATTCACGGAGTTATTTGAAGTTTACCTTTGCGGTTTAATTCTTAAGTGGGCTATGTACGTGTCTGAAGATAAGATATGTCTGGCAACTTGAGAATACCACAGTGGAAATGGTATTTGAGGTTATGAGGGAAGGGACTTTTAAGTCTTTGATTTACTTTCATATTTAATTTGGAAAACGTACCTCCGGCGACCTTCTGCTGCTCGTTTGGGGGCTGTTTCCTGCGTGGTAACGCAGCTGTAGTTGTAGTAATAGTGAGAATAAAAAGGCCTATATCATGAGCTGCTTACCACAGACGCCGTCAGACGCGTGGAAACGACTGTTTTGCTTTTCTTGTAAACTGTTTTCTTTTTTCTTTTTTTTTGCCGGTTTGGGGGGGGGGTGTACTTAATCTGCAAAGAGACTGACTCTCAGTACTGCAAATAGTCCAGATCAACCCGTCCACGCAACATAAGCGCCACCCTGTGGAATTAGAACTTCATGTCATGTTGTCCCGTGTTTTACACAGGAGTAATTCTTAGTAAGACCATTTCAGGGAATACTTCAGTAACTAATATATTAAAAAAATAAATTAAATAAAACACCCTTTTCTCTGTTGCCTTGGTCATTATGTTGTGCACAGAATTTGAAGGAAACTAAATTAATAGTAACAATGTATCAGATTACTTCATGTACATTGAAATGCGCTGCCATTAGTAATAAATCCAAATGCATTTTTTAAAAAAATCAATAAGCAGTTCAATTTGTTGTTCTGTTGTTATGGCTGGCTTTTCTTTTATTAAAAAAAAAACAACTCTCGCCTCTACCGTTAAACTAGTCCCGAGCAGCACCTGACAAATGTTTTCACAGAAAAGTTAAGGAAAAAGAAAAAAAAAAGGTGTTGGCCAGCACCAAACAGTAAGCAAATAAAATTACTGTCGCTAACTTATTTAGCCATCAAAGGGCAAGATATTTTTCTTATGTTATTCCACACCAAAGCCTTAATAACACTTGAATATAAGTGAGAAACAAAATTACATTTTTTGTTTTATCAGTTTGTTTACTCTGTACATTTTGAAATAAAAACTCTGGAGGTTATTTTAACCTGCTTATTTTGGACTATAAACACACTATATTGCTGAAAGTATTCACTCGTCTGCCTTCACACACATATGAACTTGAGTGACATCTCATTCTTAATCCATAGGGTTTAATATGATGTTGGCCCACCCTCCTTTGCAGCTATACAGTTTCAACTCTTCTGGGAAGGCTTTCCACAAGGTTTAGGAGTGAGGCTCACAGTCTCCGCTCTAATTCATCCCAAAATTGTTCTATGGGATTGAGGACTCTGTGCAGGCCAGTCAAGTTCTTCCACATTAAACTCACTCATCCATGTCTTTATGGACCTGCTTTGTGCACTGGGTTGCAGTCATGCTGGAACAGGAAGGGGCCATCCCCAAACTGTTCCCACAAAGTTGGGAGCATGAAATTGTCCAAAATGTCTTGGTATGCTGAAGCATTAAGAGTTCCTTTCACTGAGGGATGAGCCCAACTCCTGAAAAACAACCCCACACCATAATCCCCCCTCCACAAATGTTACACTTGGCACAATGCAGTCAGACAAGTACTGTTCTACTGGCAACCACCAAACCCAGACTTGTCCATTGGCTTGCCAGAAGAAGAAGTGTGATTCATCACTCCAGAGAACATGTCTCCACTGCTCTAGAGTCCAGTGATGGCGGGCTTTACAACACTGCATCTGACGCTTTGCATTGTGCTTGGTAATGTGAGGCTTGGATGCAGCTGCTCGGCCATGGAAACCCATTCCGTGAAGCTCTCTACGCACTTTCTTGAGCTAAGCTGAAGGCCACATGAAGTTTGGAGGTCTGTAACGACTGACTCTGCAGAAAGTTGGAAACCTCTGTGCACTATGTGCCTCAGCATCTGCAGACCCCGCAGTCATTTTATGTGGCCTGCCACTTTGTGCTGGATAGTTTCAGGGGCATCGCTGCACAGCTTGCACCTGGGGTCTTGTCTCGTGTGGTAGACCCCAGCCTCTTTTGATCTTGTGCTTAGAGCTTGTTCCTGTGCTGCCATGATTAGTGCCTCTGTGCTATCTTTCAGTTCAGCTTTGTCCAGCCATTGGCAAGATTTTTCACTATCAGCCAATTCTTTTATGGTAAATACCACGCAGAGGTCTGTCCTCTTCTTCCTTGGGTTTCTGCTGCCTGAGGTATTCACTAAGCACATTATCAGTTGGGACCATCTTCCTGATATACCCATGGATCTTTGTCGTTACATAATGGATAGTCGTTCTGACACTCAGGAGTGCAGAGCACTAGTGGATGATTTTGTGGAGTGGTCTGAGAGGAATAATCTGCTTCTGAATGTGAATAAGACCTGAGTGAAGGTGATCAACTTCAAAAGAAAGAGGATGGCTACACGGCCCGTTTCTATCCCGAGACAGGATGTTGATGTGGTGGAGGAGTACAAGTTCCTGGGTGTCCATATAAACAACAGACTGAACTGGAAGACTGACACAGATGCTGTATACACAAAGGGTACAAGTAGGTGGTATTCACTAAGGAAGCTGCGATTCTTTAATGTGTGCAGCAAAATGATGGAGATTTTCTTCGGCTCATTTGTGGCAGGCACAGTGTAGTTTGGCTGCAAACTGGATCCTTTTGAAGCTGTGATGGAGAGAATGTCACTGAACAAACTGTTACCCATCATGGATAAATCTGACCACCTTCTGCTCCACATACTGGAAGGGCAGCGGAGCACCTTCCAGATATTCTTATTCTTATTTTTATAAGAACAAAGCTGTAACAAAGGCATTTCCCAAATATAGAATAAATAAAGTATTTCTCATCTCATCAGTATACATGGAGTAAATTAATGTTGACTAAACCATTTTTAATGAACTTTAAATAAACTATATGCAGCTTCCATATATCTAATATGAGATTGAACAGAGCCATTCTTGCACGTCTAAATGTGTCCATAAATTTCTGTGCCATCCGTGGTGTGTTCCAGTTCTTTCATCTTTTTGTTAACCTAAGATAATCTGGCAGTGACAGTATCGACATCACAGACAATATTTTAGAAACATTCTATTTATATTTTTGCTTCCTGTCATCTAAGCTTTTTCAGTGTTATCTGTAAGCACTTTATGCTGATAGCAATTCATGATTAAACTGAGGCAGGATGAGGTCTCTCTGAAGTTTTGCAGCTTAAAAATGGCAACTCTGATAGCTCTTGCAGAAAACAGTGATTCCAGTGTAGTAGAGACACGGAAAAGACTGTCAAGTGATTAAAACTTCTAAGAAAGTCTGAACCACAGAAATGTGACAGCATCAAAAGAATAACTCTAAAACTTAGTGTTAAGGAGGACTGGATAAAGTGTGGAACTTATGTCCATGGTAATCGCTGCTGAGAACAGTGTGTGCACTGTGAATGAGGTAGCTGGGAGGACTGTACAGGCTGTAGGGTGGATTTCTTATAAAACTCAAAACACTTTGAGAACTCTGATCAAAGAAGAGGGTGACCTCAAAGACAAGGCTGCAAAACATTCACTCAGACTGACGAGGGGCTAACGAAAGAGCTTTCACAAGAACCTGATGCAGAAGCACCTGCAACTTTTCCCATATAGCCCTCTCTCACATTGTACACTAAATCTAAAATTCAAAAACCTGATGTTATTTGAATATTGGATGTTTGGACCTGAACCTGCACACAACTGATTACACTTGCCTCATAATGCAGGGGTTCAAATTAAAGGTCACAAATTCCATGAACATGTAAGTCACATCTTCAGTGTTACAAATTTATAAAGGTTATCGATCTTGGAAGCTTAGCATGTCCAAAACAGTTCAAGCCTATAGTCATTTTCCAATAATGAAGCTGCAGTTACCCTGCACCAGCTGTGGACTCCTGACCCCTCTGTGAGTGATTATGTAACATGCCAACCTGTCATGCTGTACCACTGCTCTGAGCACATCTTTGAAAGGAAGGGCACATGCTGGTCTGCTGAAACAGAGAAGGCTGAACCCCACTAGCCAGATTACATTATATTCCAGGTAATAATATCATGTTTCTGAAGGGTCATTTTTGAAGTTTCATACATCATGCTATAGTTTGACACCACACTGCAAGAGCCTAATAAAGTATTCCAACTTATAATAATAATATGAGTTTGGTAAACCATACTATTGTGTACGAGTTGTTGTAGCTTTGCAGAAGAGCTGGTCCTGCAGAGCCTCCAAAACTGACAAGTCCCCACCAAACCATGGATATACTTTTACTGACTTCCTGTTTCTAGCTGGGAAGAGTGGAAACTGGTGGATGCGACAACATTATTTATTATTATTCGTAGCATTAGCTGAAGAAGGAGAAGCAGTACTAGTTGTCCACTGATATATTCCAATACTGTGATTAAGTTCAATGCCTTCGTTTTGCAGAAGCGGCCGAGTTTGCGTGAAGGAAGTGCGCCGTGTGTTTATTTTATTGTGAAAAGATTGGAGCGGAAATGTTTTCGTTGCCCGTCGGACGCCTCCGGTGCAGACTGCGGCTGTCTCGGACGGGTCAGCGTCTCACTATGGTGCGGGTACTGCTGCTGCCGCTGCCGCTGCTGTTGCTCCGACTCGCAGCGTCGTGTCGGGCAGAGGTTGCTCCACCCACGGTGAACATCAGTCTGGACGATGATCCAGAAGTGCGATGGATGCCTCTTGCGAAAGTCTTCGACATAGACTACGTGAATAAAGCTGCTGCGGAGGTCATTGAGTAAGTTTATCTGAAACTATACAAAGAAAAAAAAGCTGACCGTACATTTGCTCTGTGTTTTAATGTTGTTCTTTCAGTTTTTTCGATAGTTGAGTGTCTTTGAAGTGGGTGTGGATGAGCTGCTGGACTTTGAAAGTTAGTCCTGTTTCAGCACAGATTACAGAGTCCGCACTCTTTGGGCTGCTCAAAGGGATTAACATGTTTTAAATACTTTGTAATACTACATCATTGTCTTAGTTTATAATTATGTAACGGTGCGAATTAAAGTGGTATTCACATAATTTTGCTGCCTGAAGAAGGCAGGGGTCGCTCTAATGAGGTCTTGTCAGATATGTTGACATTTTCGTTGACCTTTTATTTCCCACATTATTTACTTTAGGATCTGAAATCAGGAAGTGGTTCCCCTGTGAATCCCCGATGGTCCGACCCATCATAAACGTATACCTCCATGCAGTTCAGGTTTTATTGTTTTACTGACATCAAACTCACGACCACATACCAACCTCTTATTTATTTGTTGTTTTTTACTAGATTTCTGCACTCGGTTTTATCAAGGAATTTCCATAAGTGTCCGTATTTATTTAAATAGATAGAATAGAAATGCATAACAAAATTTACCACCTTATATCCTAACTTAAATCAACCTGAAAAAGTCCGCCGTGTAGCGCTGTTTACCATAAATAACTGGGAGGCAGCGATCTCTGACTAATTAAATAGGGGGTGGCCTGTAACGATGATACTGACTTCAGAAGGCAGCCGTGTGGCAGAGGAAAGAGTATGTAATCATTACTGCATTATTACAATTTCGATTTTCAGTTCAATTCCATTCAATTTTATTTATACAGCACCAAATCACAACAAACAGTCACCTCAAGGTGCTCTCTATTGTAAGGTAAAGACCCTACAAACACAACATTCAAATGACCCCCTTATGAGCAAATAGTTGGCAACAGTGAGAAGGAAAAACTCCCTTTTAACAGGAAGAAACCCCCGGCAGAACCAGGCTCAAGGAGGGGCAGCCATCTGCTGTGACTAACCATCTTCAGCCGACTCTGACAGGTGTGTACGCACCTGTGAGTTTTTGTGACTGCGTCTTGTGTGTTTGTGGCGCCATGATGTTGACAGAATAAGTCCACAGACAGACGAATATCTAAACACCTGCCAGTTTTATTCAAGGAATACACTATGCATTTGTGGGTGTACCCTTTTACTAAAGGTGTCTCCAGGGCCGTGTTTGCACTCACATACACACTCACAAACAGACTCACATTGTGAAAACAACATCAGCTTTGCTATTACTGGTGTTGTCTAGCAACCTTCAGCCCCCAAGGCACCTCCCTAGATGGTTTGCCAGTGTTTAATTTAACTGCCACTTCAGTGCTCTTAGCTTTTGATTGTTGTTGGATTGAGTTTTTGATTCCTGTTTTGATTTCATCATCATTCTGTTAATTTGAGCTTTGTAAAACAAAACAACAAAAAAAATAAAAATAAAAATATGTATGTGTGTGTGTATATATATATATATATATATATATATATATATGTTCTGGGACTCAGTTTTAAGCCTTCAGTCTCATGATATTACTGAGCCTCTTCCTGATTATGTGGTTTGCTTCATGTTTTGCATTGGTTTCAGTTCCTTTAGCGTTTGCTGTTCCTGCTTGTGTCTGGTCTTTCTGTTAGTGCCTATTCTGTTGTCCCTGCTATCATATTCTGTGTGAGTCCTCTTGTTCAGTTGGCTATTTCATTTTCATAGACAGTTTTCCTCTAGTGCCTTGTTTTGGTTTTATTTCCTGTGTCAGATTGTCTTTTGCATGTTCAACTTCTGTTCCTCAGGGTTTTTGCCCTTATGTCATTTTGTCGTTTTATTTCTGGACTCTGTTGTCACCTTTTGTTTTGCTCCTTGTTTGGTCTGCATTTGGGTGCACTTTTTCACTGGATCGTGACTTTGAGAGTAAATAATACAGACTTTAACAGAGTAAACTCTCCAATTCAATGATTAAAAGTTCTTCTGTGGTGTGATTGCAATCTATTTAAACTGCAGCTAAATAAAGTTACTTGTGCGATCCAGGATGCTGCCAATGAAAATTGACAAGTTTAGCTGATTGAAATGTTAATCAAGGAAGGTTTTTGAGTTTTGAGTCAGCTTGTATTCCTTACTCCACACCACTTGAGGTATATGTAGTTGGTGTATTACACCTGTCGGGAGATGCTGCTGAGAGCAGTGACACAGAAGCTAAGCAGAGTACTATGGTGCACGGAGGTAAGGAGCCGCCGTTAGCCACTTAAACACAGGCCAAAGCAATCAATCTAAGGGAAACACTGCACACTTCAGAGACTGACACCATCCAGCTCACACTCTGTTGCTTTGAGACACCACAACACAAAGAGCATTGAGGCTCACAATAGATTTTTTTGTCTACAATGTTTGTTTTTTCCCCCGGCCATTGTTAGAGTAATTGCAGAGGGAATTAGATGACTACCTGACTGAAACCCCCACGCAGCATATATTAATCTAAACTACCTCACCCTCTCTCACTCTGCTAAACGGGTGTAGTGCTGTGCACCTGTTATAATGCTGGTCGCTCACTGCATGTGAGACAGAATAGCAGGGCTACATATGTGCAGCTCTGCACGCAGGAGGAGAGAGGAGCAAGGCAGAGAAAGAGATACTCAGGAGTATTTAATATCACCAGACTGTGCAGGTTTGGTTAATGACCGCTGTGTTGTTGTGTTTATCTTCCACTACACTTTGGCTGACAGCGATTGCACACTAACAATGTTAAACTTTCTTCTTTTTTTTTTTTGTCCCAGTTCTACAATTCCAAAATGGTTGCATCATGCAGTCACGCCTATTGTGAAGGCCCTGGAAAAGTACGTTCCTCAGCCATATGCAGGGGAGATCCGCGGCCTGGCCTCACACTTGGGAGGAACCCTGTCCGATGTCATCCTGCTCAACTTTGCCTATGAAGTGTCTGCGTATGTGTGATTTTTTTTAAATCCACTTAGACATTTGTAATGAAGACCCACAGGGTCAAACAAATGTTCATCCTTCTCATGCACGTTTAAAAACTTCATCCGCTTCTAGGTTTTGCACCAGTGTCATAGCTCAGGGCAAAAATGGACACGTGTACCACGGCAGGAATCTCGATTATCCGCATCCTGTTCTGAGGAATCTGACTGTCAACGTAGTTTTCCTCAAGAAGGGAAAGGTACAACGTTCATTAGCAGGTGCGCAGCTGAAGTCCTTCTGGTCATGTATGATTTTTGAGAGCTAAATTTAGTTTTTATTTTATTCACACACCATTTCAGGTGGCATACCGTGGAACTTCATTTGTGGGCTATGTTGGCTTGTGGACGGGACAGAGTCCTAACAAGTTTACTGTCTCGGGTGACCAGCGAGGTAAGACCACACATGGCTGTGGGAAGGTTACGTCTTATTGTTTCTTTTTGTTTCCAAGCTTGTTGTTGTTCCTAAGGAACTGAACGCTGGTGGAACTGGTGGAAAAACATTGTCTCTGCTTTCCTGTTTCGGAGATCCCCCGTCAGCTGGCTGGTGAGAGAGGTGAGAGAAGTTAGTGTAGGAAAAAAGTGACGGTATGTGGAAGTGAAAGTAATGTGCATGTAACTTACGCAGACCCTAGAGGAAGCCAGAGACTTTCAGGATGCAGTGATGCGACTTTCAAAAATCCCCATCATTACTGGGGTGTATTACATCGTTGGCGGTGTGCGGGCCGGGGAAGGGGTCGTGATCACCAGAGATCGAGCGGGCCCTGCTGATATTTGGCCTCTGGATCCTGTGAGTGGAGGGTAGGTAAAAATATAAAATAAAGGATCTGAGGAGGGTGAAGGAGAATGATTGCACAACTCAGTAAGCATTTTATTGTGTGTTCTGGATTGCCTTTAGATGGTACAGAGTGGAGACAAACTTTGACCACTGGCTCCCTCCCCCTGCTCAAGATCATCGAAGGTTTGTCATTCCTCATGGTGAAGGTGCTCACCGTGTTGCTGTTGCTATTATTACACTGCTGCTGTGTGTTCATTTCTTAGAGAAGCAGCCAACAAAGCTCTAAATGCTACTGGCCAGGAGCACATCAATATGGATACACTTTATCAGGCAAGTATGGACCAACTAACCTAAGTTCATGGATTCATATTTCTGAAAATCAGAGACAGTGAATGGGTTTATAGCTCTGCCTTTTCCTCCAGGTTTTGTCAGAGTATCCAGTGTGTAATGGGTAAGGAGGAAGCTACTCTTGTTTTATGCCCTTACGCTCCAACAACTCAAATGACTGCTCACATTGCCTAGATGGGATAGTTGTGTGTTCCCTTCCCCTTCTCCAGCCTCAGCAGTAATGTCACTTGTTGACACATAACACATAGCAAGTAGATTACAGAACAACAATGGCTGAGTTAATGACTTAATGCATATTTTCAGCTATTTTCAAAAATAAAAACTCAAGTGTTGAATCACATTTCTCAGTAACCGTTGTCTGTCTTGATGCCCTCCCAGAATTACTGTTTATACGACAGTAATGACTGCAGCAGCCCCTGCGAAGTACATCTCGCTCGTCAGGCCACAGGTAATTCAATTACATCCTAAATGTTTGTGCTCAGTGAGGCGGTGATGACACTAATAAAAAAAAGAAAAAAAAAGACCCATACTCACATTTGTCTTTAAATCTCTTTCAAGGGCTGCTACAAGACAGACTGAGCTGACAGAGATGGAGGCTTAAAAGACACACAGAATTCTTTTTTCTTTTCTTTTTTTGCTGCAGATTATGAAATTCATGACCACGTGGAGAAATGTCACTAAAATATGCATTTAACACTATGATAGTGCCTTTCAAAAACACCATTTGCTGTTATCATTTTTTTCCACCTTATGAATGTGCAATTTACATTCTAACCTTAATAAAACTGGGCTTTATTTTAATCAGTTTTTATAGCCCTCACTTTCTTTTTTTTTTGCATTTTTGGCCACAGTGGCTTACATTGATGGTGGAGGGAGACAGGAAACGGTGGAAGATACAGGGGAAGACACGCGGGCAAGCTGGCGACAGGCCAGGACTCGAGCCCGTGCCGCCCGTGCCGCCCGCACCGCAACACAGCATATATATGTGGTCGCCTGCTCCACCACTGAGCTACCCGGGTGCCCCGTAGCCCTTGCTTTCTAAATAAAAGTCATCAACTCTCACCTCGGAAAGTTGGCAACAACAAGATAAGAGGAAGGAGGAGGAGGAGGCCCTGCCAGGGTTGCACAGTTTTTAATGTCAAATGCAGCGGATCATGTGATGTAGTGTGTTTTCTATTTTTTTTAATAGAGCTTTATTTCCAGCTTTTCGTATGGATCAGGGGGGTTCTCAGTGAGCCAGTATATGACTGAGGATTAAAAGGAAGAAAACAACGCACACATCAAATGCTATTAGTTTGTGTTTCTAATGTGTCTGATTGAAAGGTGGTAGTGCTAGTTTTAGTTATAAGTGAGGGGGGCGGGAGGGCTATTGCAGTTCTTTTATAAGCTGTATTGATCAGTGTTGTGCAGGTTCAGTCTGCTAATATAGCCAGAACAAAGAGTGGAAAGTGAATAAAATGCTCCCCTAGGCTTGTTTTTGATGCTGAGCTATCACAGCACAGCTCCAACTGTCGGCGAATGAAAGGTTCAGTCAAGCATTTCTGCAGGCTGTTTGAAACTTTACCTGCAGGGTGCACTATGAACAGCACATACAAACATTTGTTATTAAAATTAGCATTTCAACATTGGTAAGAGGTTTTGGAGGCGGGGTTAGATCTAACTACAGTACATGAATTACTGAGAATCAACTTTTATGTTTTGGTGACCGAAAATATAATTAAACACGGGTGCCAGCCAGATTGAGCAGACATGCTTATATCCTCACCTTTATTCCAGAGACATGATCAAACCTGCTAAATCTAGCGATGAGAAGTGCTAAAGATAATAACTTCTGCATTTCCAGTAGTGCAGTAGTGAGTCATCATGCCAATCCACATATTTCTAGTTGAACAAAGCCGAACTGTAACCTGCAGGCTTAAAACATACTAGGAAACACGTGAATTCTCATAGGTGAAAAAAAGTGAGATCATAGACACATTTGTCTATTACAAACAGTAGCAGAGGTTATTGTGTGGAAAGAGTGGCAACAGGACTGCGTTTGGTAGATTAAAGTGAGATGATTGCATTCTACTGGGAAATAGGAGAGGAAATAATAAGAGGATACAATCGTCTAATCAGTAAGTGTGAACACCACACATCACATAATAGGAAAGCCATGTTTTTGTGATCACTGTCAGAAATTAAAGCGCATGTGCTTGTTAGTTGCAGGAAATATGAAGGTGATATAAAGGAAATGATACAAGAAAACAAACAACTTAAAACTTCGGTTTAAGAGAAGCAGGAGTTAAGACTAGACTGGAGTAGGAAGAGGGTCATTGTGCATCAGACCAGGACTGAGGAAGAAAATCTTGACAGCCTGGCCGCGTTTTCTCCAGGAGATGGCGGTAGTGTAACATATAGTATGCGAGCTGCCGTTAAAACCCGCAGGAGACGAAGAAAATAACTCCTGTCGGTGGGATCACATGATATGACAAAGCAGCTAGCTGCTTCCTGTGAAGAGCGCTTCCCAATTTCCATCCTGACGGCAGCACAGACTGCGACTACAGTTTCATCCGAGATGCTGGCCCTTATAAACAGGCTTTTGGACTGGTTCAGGTCCCTCTTTTGGAAAGAGGAGATGGAGCTTACATTAGTGGGACTTCAGTACTCCGGAAAAACCACATTTGTCAATGTGATAGCAGTAAGTAGCTAACGTTTGCGAAGACGCACAGTCACAGTGCGGGCCCAGGCTGCTACCCGGGAGAGGTTGTGGCCGAAGGTTTCCGTACATGCTATAAATTCGCTTTAACTTTGCATTTCTACATTGTAATATCTTAAGATAACGTGACGTGGCTGCATTGCTGGGTGGTTATAAAGCTATAAGAATATCAAAGTTGCTGCAGTACTAACAGTCTCAGTTGTTGTTTTGCTAGTTGCAATGACGAAGTTGTTGGTATGGTATGCGCTTACGTGTGAGCTGGTCATGTGAACGGAGCTGTCAGTGCTTTAATAGCTGCCGGTATGTCAACATGACCGGTATGTCGACAACACGGGCAGTTATTTCATGATGAAGACAGTCTGCCTCGTCATGTTGCTAACAGGTTGTACCAGAGCGGACGACATTTGGGCAATCATGGCTGCAGGCTGCCAGCTGCGTATATTTACACGGTTTGGCCAAAAAATACGTGTGATTCTTTCAAGCTAACCTCTCCCCACTCCCACCCACTCTCTGCTTCCCTCCGGCGGCGGTATTGATATGTTTCATTGCGTTTTTTTATGGCTTGTTATGTCTCTGGCACCGTGAACGTTGTCAAACTTTGTTATTGTGTCTCGTTTGTTTAGTGTGATAGCTTTGGCTGGAAGTGAGGTCAGTGATGAGGCCAGGGTTGTTTGTTTCAAGCTATGGTGGTTTTTTAAGACTAGGTCAAGTCCTTTTCCTTCACACATTCATTGCACATAACAGTCTAGACAGTTTTGCATATGTAAATCTGTAAGATAAGTTAGTGGTAGCCATAATGCTTTGTGTTTTAGACCAACATGACAGCTTGCAATAAAGTTTTTTTTTTTTCTTCCCAAATTCTTCATATCCTTCCATATTCTTAGTTTTCACCGCAGGTTGATGACCTTAGATGTAAGATTGGGTCGTACTAATCAACACAGTTTCCCTTTAGGACTAAGGTATTGTTTGGCGCTTTAAGCTTGTGCAATATCAGAAAGCTTATTTTATAACTGTAGGTATTTGGGTAGTTAAGCATTTTTGGTCTTCAGGTTCTCTGCTCCTGCATGTTTAGTTTGAAATAATAAAGTGGATGCTACATTCAGGTGCCACGTCATTGTGCCCAGAGTTGAAGGTTTCAAAAGTATTTTGATTTTTGGCTACTAAGGTAAGAGTCACCAGAGTAAAGATGTCTTGTCACTCTTATGAGTCTCAAAAAGGCAGATATTCACCAGAGATGTATCAAAGGTAGTTTGTTGGCAGAATTAGCAGGTGTGAACAGGAAAATTAAAAAAAAAAAAAAAAATTCCAAATGAACAGGAAGCCCCAGAAACTCATGTCTTGTGGATGACCAGCACAAGTGTGCTCCTCAAAACGTAGACTACATGTATGTTTTTGTTTTTTTTCTTTTCTTTTTTTTAATTTTTTTTATCAGTGGTCAAGGTAAGACTTTATGACTAAAACCTTATGGGACTTGGCACAGAGTGCAGACTCATGGTAGGCCTTCAAAAACACAAAGATTGGGTAGAGTTGTAGGACAAAGTTCACTGGACCAAAATCAACTACTGTCAAAATGATAGAAGAGCAAGTGTGAAGAAAATGGGAGACCTGAGCCAAAGCATACCACCTCATGGCAGACATGATGATGCTGTGATGGCTGCCAGCAGAATGGGTATTTTGGCACTGATTTCACTGCTTTTGGAAGCAACAGTGTTAGTGTACAAGTTTATAGGAGGATTGTGTGTTTAGATTCCACCAAATACATCAGTCTCGCTGGACCTCGATTAATTATTAAACGTGAGGGGGTGCAATATCCATGACTGGCTGAGTCACTCTCCTGATCTCTGTCTGAGTAAGCTGCATTTGATTGGCCCAAGACCAGAGAGAGAGAGAGAGAGAGACCAACCCTATAACAACCAAAAGCTGAAGGAGGCTGCAGTGAAGGCCTGGGAGGTATCACCAGGGAAGATTAGAGGTCTGCTGATGTTTGTGGATTCACAACTTAAAGCAGTCAGAAATTGATTTAAAAGGATTTTCCACAAAGTCTAAAACGTGTTGATGTTCGTCTTCATGTGAATCTGTCCATTTCCTTTTAAACCCTTAAAATTTGGGCACTGTCTTCCAAAGGCTGCACTTTCTTGCAGTTCATTTTACAGCGATGCAAACCCACTCCAATTACAACTGAATCTCATTACTTGATTCTGTATCCATTATTGTATTTCATATTGATTGTAGGGAAACAAAACACAATGCTGTCAGAATACTTACGATCTGGACTTTGTGCTGACACATAGACGGCGTCATCTCATCATGATTCATGGAGTGATAATGACAAATGTTCACATTCAGCTAGAGGAAAATAACCTTTGTAATAAAATGATTTCCTAATTTAATCATGCACAAAAGTGACTAGCATCCACAGTGCTTTTCATGTGCTTTTAGATCAGATTAAAGCATACTGACTTCAAGCAGTCTTCACTAATGTGCTTTTTCTCTATTTGTCTTTTGCAGTCAGGACAGTTCAGTGAAGACATGATCCCCACAGTTGGTTTCAACATGCGGAAGGTCACTAAAGGCAATGTGACAATAAAGGTAAGCCAACAAAAACGGGTATGCAGCTGGTTGCTGTCACTTAAATCAGTTTAACAAAGCAAGTGCTGTGCATTTGGCATCACAGAGCTGCAAATAAAAATAAAAATGTAAATAGGGCTGTTTACAAAGTAAATAAAACATTACTGAAGCCTTTTGTGTTGCTTCTGACTAGATTTTGTGCTTTCTTGCGTCAGATATGGGACATAGGTGGACAGCCCCGCTTCAGAAGCATGTGGGAGCGCTACTGTAGAGGAGTCAATGCTATTGTGTAAGTTTGTTGGCTAAAAAGTACAGCATGTTCTCTTTGTGGCTGGACAAAATGTACCAAAATACACATTAATATTCAGATATGCCTTTTCTGCTTTGTTTTGAGTTTGCTGTAATTTGATTTCTCTCCCGTCTGTAGTTACATGGTGGATGCAGCAGACCGAGAGAAGATAGAAGCGTCCAGAAATGAACTTCACAACCTTTTAGACAAACCACAGCTACAAGGAATTCCAGTAAGAGGCCACCTGTGATCTTTATGCTTAAGGCTCATGGTGTTACAGCATCTACTTGATCACCAGGGTCCAGTAACAGTCCCGAGCGGTCATGAAACTCATAATTAGCAACTGCAGAAACCCATTAGTTGCAGTGATTCAGGCTTGTTTTTACATTTGGTGGTAATTTGAAACAAAGCTTTGATCGATTTGTTGCTCTGACGTGATGTATCAATAGCCTTCCTCAACTCAACACCACACACAGGCAACTTATTGTGTGGTGATTGAGGCACACAACTGAGAGGAAGAGTGTGAAAATGCTGATACATTGCTGCACTTGATATTGATCAGCCCTTTCTTTCTTTCTCCTTTTCTCCTCATTTTGCAGGTGCTAGTCCTTGGTAACAAACGTGACCTTCCCAATGCACTTGATGAGAAGGAGCTTATTGAAAAAATGTAAGAAATGTACTCATGCTAAATGGTCTGTTACTGGACTTCTTAGATAAGGAGCTTCCACGGGGCTAGTTCCTGATTATTCCTAATAATCCCATAGACTGTTTATAAGACAGATGTGGATCCCAGGTGAGGTGTGAAAAGTGAGGCCAGTGTGGAAATGAGTTAACCCTGCATTCTTGTTAATGTCCAGCAGGGGTCCTTGTTTGTGTCCAATAATATGTATAAAAGTCCATGAGAAAATGACCATCCTGTTCAGTGACCTCAGTAAACCTATTTCTGATGAGTTGATGATCCTCATCCCTAGTTTAATTTCTTATTCATTCTACTTTCATGTTAAATTTGTAATTTATGGTCATAGTTATTAACGTGGATGATAAAGCAGGATATGCTTTAGGGCGGGGCTACATGATCAATATGCTAAAGTTGAGGATTCAGAACAGGACTTGACCCGTTATCCAGTGGGCGGTGTTGCAGTCTGAACAGTCTGTGGGGCATTTGCATATGTAAATCTGTAAGAGAAGCTAGTGGCTGGTGGAATGCTCATGTGTTCAGAATAGTATGATTTTAATTTCATATTTCTTACTTTCCTCATTACAGGAATCTATCTGCCATTCAGGACCGAGAGATCTGCTGCTACTCTGTGTCCTGCAAAGAGAAAGATAACATAGGTAAATATCTGAGGGTTGTGTAAATTATAAAATAATATTTAAAGGGATTTAAATGTGCTAACCTTCTTTTTCAGGTTCAGGTTAATGGCAGGGGCTGTGAAGTTATCTTTGCACCATAACTGTGTAGCGCTTATCAGTGCAAACGTACTGCCTCACGGCTAGTGTTTGCTAACATTTGAGCTTGCTTGGGTCTTAAAGATCTGTTGAATGTTTCCCCTGCAGATATCACACTGCAATGGCTCATCCAGCATTCAAAGTCACGGAGGAGCTGAAAGTGAAGCCCCGCCCTCCTCCTCCCCCTGGTCGCAGCTCTGGCCTCAGCCCCACTTTACGGTCATGGGTCCTTGACAGTCATCCCTTCCACTGCCTCTGTGACGTAATCCAGCTCTCTCTGCTCACTACTGTCACCACGCGCACCTTCCACCACACTACCATAGATGTGTAGCCTCCCCCCTGTACAGCACTACCGCCACCCCAAACCACCTGGAGTCTTGAAACGTTGTCGCACTACTGTGCTAGAAGGTGGATTCTTGCATACCCATCATGCCTTATCGCTCATTACAGACGTGATGTGGGTCTGTGTACATCATGGAGTTTTTTTTGTTTTGTTTTTGTTTTAAATGATGTTGTAGTGTACTGTTCTCCAGCTACACTAGGATGAAGCTTCCCTAATCCCACAATCAAACGTGCTCTGTTGCCTGTCAACACTCTGTGTTTACGTAACATTGTGTGATTGTAGTTTTTAAGTTATTTGCCAAATGATGATGGTCACCTGTGCTAATGCCTTCGATTCCTGAAAAACTCTTTAGCAATGTAGCCTGCATTCTATTTGCTGGTGTATGGAAGCATCTGCTTTAATAAATGACTTGAATCAAAGTTTACACGTAACATAACGATCAAAAGAAGGTAAGACTTTAAGTGGCTGTTGTGTCTGGGGCAAAAATCCTAAGCAAAGTTTTAAGTGCCTTTGGCTAAGAGCGTTCCCGATCAGACAGTTATTGCCCAATGTCATTTTAAACCCTCTATTATAAATAAACACTTGGTACAGACACAGCAGAAATCCCTTGATTACACTTAACGCCGCCTCTCCGACAATCTCATTGTTTTGTAATCACACAAACGCATTACGATGTCTGAGAAAAGGCAGCACTGGCCTAACAATGAAAAATGAGGTATGATGTAATGTATGATGGGCGAATGAGAGAATGTTACATTTTGTTTTGTTGCTGGGTAATTTGAAGCCCGTATCCTGTGAATTCTTATGTAGCTTTTGAAACTAACTTTTGCTTGCAGTTCTCAGGTCATTCTCAGTCTGACAGCCGTATGGGTGCCCGAGTCTGTCTCATAATCTTTTTTTTTTTCTTTGTGTGTGTGTGTGTGTGGTGTTTTGTTTTTTTTTTTTCTTTTCTTGTTTGTGTTGGAGAACCAAAAGCCAGTGTTAGTCGTGATGACTGAGCATGCAGAGAACAGAGGATAGTCCATTAGTTCAGTGTTGGATGCTTGATGTCATCCATTCTTTGCCATACACTTATCTGAGTCCTGATGTCTTATTTTTTTCTTTTCTTTTCTGTAAAAGCCTTAGCAGTCCAAGGACAGCACTGTCTCCTCAGAAAACGACGTATTGATTGACACACAGTTTGCTTTCAGCGACAAGACAATGACTTTTTTCAAAAGTATGATCACTGTATACGATTAATCCACCCCCTCGTGCATGGCCAGTGCATCACTATGAAATGTTTTTCCCTCTTTTGGTTACCTGCGTCCCCTGGGTCGGGGTGAGCTATTCCTTCTGCTCCCACATTGTGTGTAGGCCTGTGCGGCTTGTGCATTTCTCTGTAATATTGTCCGTCACGCTCTGTTATCTCACGTTGCTCGGCGTCTGTTGGAAATCGTCGTAATCGTAAATGTCGATTGTTGGGACCACAGCAGCGGTGAGGGGCTGTATAATCTGGTGACTGTATGGGGAAATCTGGGGAAAGCTTTTGTTAACCGTGTAATAATCTAGCCTATTTGCAATTTGTATGTGCATGTGCTCACCTTATTCACATTCAACTGCAGACTTTGTAAATAAGAAGTTGGTGTTTTTATTCCAACAAATGCTCTGTAGATGTCATGCATTCTTTCCCTGTGATTGCTAATAAATTTGTTTTTATTTTTAAGGATTTAAAGTCTGGCATCACTTTTTTTCTTTTTCTTTTTTGTGATGGTGTTTTTACATTTTTTTGCCACTAGATGGAAGCAGAGGACTTCATAACGCTAATGATAAAAAGGAAGAGATTTAGTTTATTTAAACACTCCCAGGTCTCATCTGAGGTTTTGTTTTGCTGCATTGTTTTGCAGTTTTCTTCTGCCCTGGGACTCTGGAGGTGTAGCAGGCGTGTGTCTGATTGCTTTGTGTGGTCAATAACACTAGAAAAGTTATATGCTATATAAAGGCCAGTCCATTTCTGTATTGATATTACTGAAAGACTAAGAAACTTAAAATTGCATAAATTCTATATGGTCACAATAAGCGTGCTCATTTTCATGTAAAAGTAACACTTCATTTATCACGAATATAGAAGAGAAACGCCTTAAAAATAAATGCTTGGTTCTTGTAGAGACATTGTTTTATACCTATTGTCACTTGCACATTGTGTAATAGATAGTTAACACCCCTTGGTGTTTCTTGGCAGAGTAATGACTATGCACAGAAATGTAACACCCAGGATGTTGAGGCAAACGCAGGAAGGGTGTCACAAACTAGGGGGCAATAAAGTGAGCTGTGATCTTGCAGCCTTTGGATAGCAGGCCTGTGCTGTTAAAGCTGGAACCCCTTAATTAATCTCATTTCTTAAATGCAGCGCCTAATGTACGCCATCTGGCGTTTATTGCAGTCAGAAGGCTTGGAGTGATCCAGGTGTTTTCTGAGGAGGTCGGTGGAGAACTCGGACCCGTGTGTCCACATGAGGTCTTTATATACGTGTGTGTGTGGTTTGCAGTAGGGATTAAGCAATGCTTACAAACCACAGAGAGAAGGTCATAGAGACAACCTAAAGGTGTGACATTCTTAATGTAGCTGTACCCCATCGCTAGTGCACTCATGATCTAATACAACATGTTGCACACTTACCGCCTGTCACAGCAACATTGTTTGGATATCTTATGTGTCCAAACTCTGTCAGCCTGCCCTATGAATAATTATCACCCAAATGACAGGAGCCCTAATGAAAAGAATTACTTAAGACTCCTCCAAACATGATTTGCTCCTTCATAGCTTTCTTTCTAGTTCACTTCTACAACCCTGACCTTAATACGTCCTGTCTCTCAAACGTTGCTGGGTTTCCTAATTAATGACAATGCAACTCAAATGTATCACACCTAGTTTAAGCAAGTGTTGCATTGTTATCTTTGCAAGATAGTTTCTTGCAAAGGGGAAAATATTAAATGTCTGTCCAATTAAAAGATAACTTCCTCCTGAGTTTATTTAACTGGTTCCACTGAAGCATTCTTGACAACTGCGCTATCCCTATAAAAGCAAGAGCGTTCTCATTTCCCTCCTTCTTCCTCTACCTCTGTGTCATTATAAACTCTTTTTATGTCTTCCAGGCAGGCCTGTAATAATATTTAGTTCACTTCCAGCATTTAGACTTTTAGGTCATGGTGTTTATAATATACAACATTTGCAGCACAGACCATGGAGCATCTCACTAAATCCTGGAGCTGAGAACATGTAGCTCAGAAGGTCATGGTTGTTTCACATCTGATTTACAGCATCTGTGTTGATATGAGTTTTAAACAACAAGCTATTTAAATCTAAACTTCAGCTCAGTTACAGAGAGCGTGTACAGCATGGAAATGACAGAAAACTAAAATTCAAACCGACACACGGTACATAAGAGAACCAGCTCTCAGGCTAAAGCGAGCCTTTCATATTTAAGACATAATTTTACTTCCAGGTCTTCGTCAGGCCTCTTTGTTCATGTGACAGCGATGAGGGCAGAGCATCGCTGTGTTTAGCTGAGCTGACTGTGCGGTAATTTGTCCAGGGATCTAAAAGGCTTGAGTTACGATACATAAATAATATGTTCCAAAGTTGTTAAAACTATAGTGTGGGGATTAGAGGTTTGGAGCCCAGCATT